>JAODAL010084284.1:0-10972 GCA_025379985.1 Phyllomedusa bahiana
TGTCCATTTGCAACGGGTGTGTTAAAGGCAAAGTGTTGTAAAAGGAAAGGAAATACGTGTACATAGTGACATACAATTAAATGATGGTCAACTGGTGGTCAATCTTATTAACAGAAACATTACCAGATGCGAGTGGACACGATATCAAAATATATGTAGTGTATTGATTTGCCGAACTACAAAAAGCCGAAAACAATAAATAATATATTATGTCAGCAGGCAAGGGGCGATCTTAGGTATGTAAAATATATAGTGAGTAGATGAAAATTACTACATCCTAATATCTGAGATGCGGATCAGAGGCATAAATTTTCATTTATGGGGCTTATCCAGCTAAATCTAAATAGATATCAAAACCAGGGAAAATATGTATAGGTCTGCAATGCTATAGTGGAAGAACTCCGATTGTGTCCCATAGTGGAAATTATGCATAACTATGAGAGCAATTAATCTTATTAACCTATGGTGAAGGAGTCTCCCTTTACTAAAAAAAAAAAAGGGAGTGTTGGCTATATAGCTTATATATATATATATATATATATATAATATATATATAATATTTTATATATATATATATATAATTTATATATTTTAGGAAGCACGGCCCCCAGTATACTTATAATTAGGTAACAGGGCCCCCAGTATAAATATAATTAGGTAACATGGTCCCCATGCATATAATTAGGTAATATAGGGCCCCAAGTATATATAATTAGGTAATATATGGCCCCCAGCAGGAGCATCGATAGCCCCCCCCAGTATATAGAATTAGGTAATATATGGCATCCAGTATATAGAATTAGGTAATATATGGCCCCCAGTATATATAGAATTAGGCAAAAGGGTCCCCAGGCATATACAGGCAGGTAATATGGCACATTAAAATAAAAAAATAACAGTACTCACCTTCTCCCACTCCATGAAGCTCCTGCTGGTCTCCATCTTCTTCCCACCACAGGCGGCATGACGTCATCACGCCGCGTGGGCAGTGGCATAACGTACTTACGCTACCTGTGGGGAAGCACATACAGCTGAAGAGACTGTCGGCGCTCCAGGCACATATAAGTGGCCTGGAGCCAGCTGAAGTTTGGGGCAAAGGCAACTTTATCCGGGGCTAGTGCCCCGGATAAAACTGCCTAGTGATGCCCCGGGATGATGTCGTAACATTGGTAAGTTGAAACGAGACTGAGCAGGGGCATCGCACAGGTGGTGGAGACTGGGAGGCATGGTGGGCCCCTAAAATCAACTAGGCACCCTAGTGCAACACTGATCACAGCGGTCAGTATTGGGCCCTATTCTTTTTAATATATTCATTAATAGCCTTACAGAAGGATTGCACAGTAGAATATCAATCGTTGCAGAAGATACTAATCTCTGTCAAGTAATTAACACAAAAGAGGATAATGTTCTATTACAAAGGGATCTGGATAAATTGGAGGCCTGGGCAGAGAAATGTCAGATGAGGTTAAACACGGATAAATACAAGGTTATGCACATGAGAAAGAAAAATCTGTTCCATGACTACATGTTAAACAGAAAATCTCTGATTAAAAGTGACATGGAGAAGGACTTGGGAATCCTGTTGGACAGTAAACTTAATTGGAGCAGCCATTGTCAGGCAGCAGCTGCCAAGGCAAACAAGATCATGGGGTGTATTAAAAGGGGCATATTTGCACAATAAGGGACCCCAGTATCTACAGGGACAGACAAACAGTGCGTCCTAGTGTGAAGTCCCCCAATGCTGTCCCTGCCTGTTTCCCGACCCGACCTTCAGCGGTTGACGACAACTGGGTGGCAGTTCCTACCTTGAGTAAGTGCATACAGACAAGACAGATAAAACACCAATGCAGAATTGTCAGCAGAAAAGGGTCTGAACCAGGAAAAGCAAAACAGTACCGAACGCAGGTCAAGAAGCAGGCAAAAGATCAGAAATTCAAAAGTAGCAAAACACATACTAGCTCAAGCCAAGGGCTATCACCAGTAAAGAACTACAGGCAGGAGGCATCTAAAATAGTAAGTCAGGAACCGACACCCTGACATCCAGAACACAGCCTGAGTGGTTAAAATGGTGCTGAGACCTGAGCAGGTGCGGTCATCACATGCACACAATGAGAACAAAATTCCCCCCATAATACAATCTCTAGTCGCCCACACAGGAATATTGTGCCCTTTTCTGGGCACCAGTGCACGGGGAAAAGACATTGTAAGGTTGAACAGTAAAAAGGCGGGCAACAAAAATAATAAAGGATGGGTGGACTGCAGTCCCGGGGAGAAATTAGAAAGTTTAGGGTTTATTTAGTTTTTGAAAAAGACGCTTGGGAGGGGCATAATAAATATGTATAAATATTAGAGAAGAGCGAATTTCTCAAAAATTCAATTCGGCTTTTTCCCAAAAATGTGTTTCTTTCCGAATTCATTTGCAGTGAATCGTGTTAAAAAACAGCTATTTTTTGGGCGCAAGACCCTATATGGTGTAAACATTGGCCATGGGAAATATGTATAGGGTTTTGGGTTTTGGGGTTTTAAAACAATGGGGAGATTTAAATAAAAAAGGTCTTATTTTTTGCAGTGTAAAGTTAGAAGACTTTTTTAAATGCCCACATTTATCATAGTTTGATAAATCTGGGAGGTTAAAAACTGCTATCAAACTCTTTTCCACATTAAGTTGTTTACTTTCACACCAGAAACGCGACAAAATCTGGCGCTATGTGGGCCCCACTTAAGCCACCCCCCTTTCCCCCGGGTAAACCACCCCCCTTTTACGAGGCCACCCCCTTTTGTGGGACGAGGCGCAAAAGGTTTGGGGGAAAAACTGTCTAAAACACTTTTAAAAAATGTGGCGAAAAGTGGTTTTTGGGTGCAAAGGACCCAAAAATTTCTGGCGAAAAATGCTTTGAAAATTGCCCCAATGCTGTGATTTAGTATGACACACAAGATGACATTTATGAATGAGGCTGCGCCAGATATCGGCGTTTTCGTCCCATATCAGGGGTTTGCCCCCCTTGCTACTTTTAAATTCCCCCCCCCTGCCTTATAGGAAATTACAGGCGCCTGTGGAAGATATGGTGCTTAAAAGAGCATAAACCTTTTACACTTATTTTACACTGGTGTTACATCAGGAGATGTGTTATAAGAAAAACCGGGAAAGACCGTATATTTAAAAATGTGGCAGAGCTCTCATTTCGCCACAGTATTGGCTTATTTAAAATAAATTTTCCCCTAAATTCAAAACAAAAAAATTCCATTTGTTAGAATCGATTTGTTTATCCCTAAAAATACTAAAAGGGGTGATATAGAGATCTCCCCCAACTTTATTTATCCCAGGACTGTATTCAAACAAGAGGCATCCACTATGTTGAGGAAAGAAAGTTTCTTAAGAATGAAAGGGATTCTTAAATATAGCGCAGAGAGATGGGGAACTCCTCCCGGGAAGGACCATGTCAGGGTGAATTTATTACCCCTTTCCCCGACATAGGGCGTATGGATACGCCCTATTGGAAAGTGGACTTCCGCAAATGACGTATCCATACCCCGGGCGACCGCGCGGGTTTGCGGGCGAGCCCGCGCGATGCAACTGGGCCCAGCGGTAAATTCCCGCGGCCGCATGCCGTATCCCCCCCGGCCGGAGTGAGCCCCGGCCCGGGTGATTAACCTTTATTACCGCACCCTGTCGGCTGCGAAAATAAAGCCGCGGGCGGGAGGGTGAGCTCCTCCGGGGGGCCTGCCCCCGTGGCTGCCGCACTCAGTGCGGCCCGCCCCCCTGTTGTGATCCGGGAAGTGTGTTATTCCTGGGGTATCTGTGACATCCCATCCCCGCAATCTTTGTGGGCATGGGACAGGTTTTGTCATGGCGACCAGTCACGTACTAATAGTGCACGGGTTGCCTTAAAACCGCAACTGATGATTGCTGTTAGAAAAAAAGTGAAAAAAGTAAAAAATAAAGTCAAAGTGAAAAAAAAGTAAAACACAAACAAAAAAAATAAAATAAAAATACTACACCGCCCTTTTCCCTTTACAAACCCAAAAACCCCCCAAAAAAAAGATAAAAAAAAAAGAAAAGTACCCATATTTGGTATCCCCGGGGGCGTAACGATCCCTCTATAAATCTGTCATTTTAAATTTAAAACCCAGGTGAACCCCGTAAAAAAAAAACAAAAAACAGTCCAGAATTGCATTTTTGTACATCCTGAGCACAAAAAATGGAAAAAAAGAAATCAAAAAATCATAAAAATCCCAAAGTTGTCCCAATTAAAATTTCATTTCACCCCCAAAAAAAAAGTCCTTACACGTCCCCTTATAGGGAAAAATAAAAAAGTTATGGCTCCAAAACGCGATGATAAATATATTTAACACAATAAAAAACATTTTTTTTTTTTAAACGTGCTTAAAAATTTAAAAAAATATAAATGGGGTATCACCAAAATCGTATGACCCAGAGAGTAAGCTAACTGGTTGGATACTGCCAGTGAGCGCTGTTAAAAATAAAAAAAAAAAACCCTTTTGGTTGCAGTATTTTTTTCACCTGCCTTCCAAAAAACGGATTTAAAATATAAAAAAGTCTTGCCCCCCCAAAAATTTCCCAAAAAAACGTCAATTCCAGCAAAAAAAAACCCCCTACCGCTCCGTACACAGAAAAATAAAAAAGTTAGGCTCTCAGATATAGAATAAAAACATTTTTTTCCTTTTTGAATAAAAGTGTTTTTTTTGTGTAAAGCAGTAAAAAAAAAAAAAATAACAAATTGGTATCGATAATGTATCGCCCTGCTAGAAATACAGTGTGTCATTTAACTCCCCGGTGCCCATGTTAAAAAATAAAAAAAAAAAACATCCAGGAATGCTGTTTTTGTTAAAAATGCCTAAAAAAACCTTTAATAAAAGTGTCAAAGAGGATCCCCCCCAAATGGTAAATAAAAAAAACAACTCATCCCACAAAAAAAATTTTTTTTACAGCCCTATTTCTATTGGTAAAAGTAAAAAAACATAAAAAAAACTATTAAAAAATCTATACCTTTTCAATTATACGCCCCCCATAGTAAAGATATCCTTCATTTATACTGCACGGCAAACGCTGTAAAATTGGAAAACCCCAAAAAAAAAAAAGGCGGAATTGCTTTTCCCCTATTTTCAAAACCAATGCAAAAAAAAAAAAAAATTTGTAACACTTTGCACCCAAAATGTACAATACACCCTAATGAGACTAGAGGGTGCTGAACCAAAATGGGTTGACTTTGGAAGGTTTACCCGTTCTGGGACTTGGGGGGTTTGTATAGCGACATGGCCCCACCAAATCTCTTCCAAAGCCAAATAGCGCTCCCTCCTTATACCCCCTGCCATGGCCCAAAAAGCAGTTTACACCCCCAGTAGGGTTTGCCGAACTTGGAAGAAAATTTGTAACAAGGTTTTGGGTGCTTTTTTACCGGATTCCTTTTAAAAATTAAAAACCCTTTTCAGTAAAATTGCAGTTTTTGGAAAATTTTTTTTTTTTTTTTAATTTTCACAGCCCAAGGGGAAAAAAAAATTTTTGACACACCTGTGGGGTCGAATGCTCCAACACCCCTGGGTTATTCCCTAGGGGGGTGTTTCCAAAATGGGGGATTTTTAGGGGGGTTTATTAAGTTTTTGCACCTTGGGTGTATCAAACTGAAATGGCCCCTAAATAAAATGGAAAGAAAATAGCCCCAGAGTCCGTAGGTTTCCCCCTTTCGGGCTTGTGGGGTTTAGCCAAATAATGCACAGGGCCACATATGGGAATCTCAAAACGCAGAAACTGGGGAATCAATATAAGTTGCATTTCCCTATCACTTTACCGTATTCTTGTGAACAATGTATAAAAATTTAAAAAACTGCAAAAAAAGTGAAATTTCACTTTCCCCTTTGCTTTTAAATTTCCCGTGAAACACCTTTAAAGGGTTAATAAAATTCCTAAATGCGGTTTGAATACTTAAGGGGGGTAGTTTCTTAGGAGGCATTTATGGGGGGTCAATTTCAGGCCAATCAAAAAACCTTAGACCGGATGGTCCCTAAAAAAAAATATTGCAAATTTTGTTAAAAAATTTTAAAATTAACTAAATTTCAAGTCCCCCAAATGTAAAAAAAAAAAAAGACTTTAAAAAAATTATGCCTAATAAAACAGACATAGGGTGAGTAGTTATAAACTATTTGAGTGGAATAACCATCTGTCTTACATGCAGACATTTTTGAAAATTTAATATTGGTAAATGTTTTAAATTTTTTACGATTTTTTGAATTTTTCACAATAAACAAGCTTTTTTGGGGCCAAAAATTTTTTACATCTTAAAGCACAAAAAAAGGTCCCCCAGAAAAACAATCTTGAACAATGGATGGTTAAAGTGTCAAAAATTATTTCACAAAAGTGCCATGAAATTTCAAAAATGGGGGTCTGCAGAGGGCCAAAATGCCTGGCGGGAAGGGGTTAAAAAATTCATAAAAGGGGTGGATACATTTCTAGGTGCAATTTATAACAAGTTATAGGACTGGGGTTTTTGGAGCAGGGGGGTTTTTTTTTTAATTGCCAGTTTTAAAAAAGAGAAGGATTTTTTCCCCTAAAATGGAAACAATTTTCTACCTCAGGGGAGTTATTGCCTTTTTCTGGATCAACACTGTAGCACAATAGGCTGAACTGGATGAATGTGTGTATTTTTTCAGCCTTACAAACTATGTAACCACTTGGCGGCTACCTACATATGCAAATACCTACTGTACATATTTTCCAACCGAGTACTTCATAATCATTTTTATTACTCGGATTGTGATCTGTTCTGTTTCATTGCTGTAAAGAAGGTTAGAGAGCCCAATGGCGTAATAATATATGAACAGTGGCAATGCACCACTACTTTTGTGCTCTTATTTGCCCTTTCCAGAAGTGTCCTGATGGTAGAACAGGGCACTGCCATGACACTTTATCAGCTGCCAGCGGAGCACTGTCATGTCCCATGACTTCATGGTTCATAATCAGTATTGTAATTTCTATTACTGCTTTGTATTATTCCTAAGTTTGTCCCTCTCGTCTTCCTGTATGTGTGCTCTGAGGTTTTCAGCTCCTCCCTCCTTCTAGCATTCTCCATCTTTCTGTTTGACTGAAGCACTGTATCCTCATTCTCTGCATCAGCTCTGTAAAGTTATCATCTTTTCACCTATTACTTTGGTGTAAACTACAAGATTCAGCCTGGAATAAACTCCTGTTGGTTCTTCATACATGCTGGAGCAGTCGAGTTGTCACTGTCTGACAAGATTACTGAAGTAAGTTTTACAGTTCAATACAGACTTCCATTACCACATGGGCCTGATGAATTTCTACACTTGCTGTCAGATATGGAGTCAAAATAAGCACTCTAAAAAGTAAGCCCCATGCACCCTGGATATAGTTTTGAAGTTTAACTGTCCTGCCAGTGCCCATACTCTGAAGTTGTGTCCTGCATCTCCATGTTAGCTATGATGGAAGTAGGGCATATAAATGGTGCTCTAGAAGATGACTGTATGTGCTGACAGGTTACAACAATGGTATGACAATAGCATTGCAGCCATGTTCTCCTACTGACCCATTACCCTGCAGCTCCTCTGATGAACTCAGTCCTCCTCTGACAAGCAGTTACAGGATGATTGACACCCAGGTTTGCGTGTTATTCCTGCAATAAAGTGTGGAGTATGTAGTAGATATAATGAAGATACACAATGCCTCCATGCAGGAAGATTTTCTCTGCTGTCTCTTCACTCTTTTTTCATAGAAATAGCTGTCTCTGCTCATGTTGTGCAGAGCTCTCTGGGAATAATGAGTGATGCCTCCATACAACCTTGGGGTACTTTAAAGTGGACCCAGTAATTTAGCCCTTTATATAACAGGTGCAGTAAAATATAAAATAAAAAGACTAGTAAAAGTTAGCCCTTTAGTTGATCTTTTATTTCGAGTTATTCATCTAGTCTAGTCAATCATTACATGCTCTGAAAGACGAGTGACAACAATTCTGACACACTTTCTTGCAATATTGTCATGTTTCTTACTTAACCATTCTCCTGCAACACCTCTGCTAGACTCAGACCTCCTCTGATATCAGTTACAGTCTCGATAACACTGATGTGACACACTTGAGTACTATTGTTTACCATCATCCTACCCACTTGTCAGCAACCACTCCTTCCCTATTTCACTTCTCCTGCCTTTCCTAGGCCTCTTCTCTTGCAGCCATGACTGTTTGCCTGCTTAGGGGTATTAATGCCCGACATTTTGCATACAGGGCCATAAAATGTTTGGGAGAAGCTGGGCATGGAGGAAGAGGAAAGTGAATGACTAATAGGATGATTCCAGTCTAGTTTTCTTTTCAAAACAACAGTTAAGTTTTTTTTTGCCTTGTTGTGGGGGTTAGGGGAGAGCCTATGGTCTTTTCGTCAGGCAAGTGGAGTCCAGGACTGTTAAAAGTGCAGATACAAAGGAACAGATTTTCCCAAAGGAAGTATCTCTTGCCAGTCATAGCCAAAGATACTTTGTTATGACTGGCCAACCACATCAGACCTTTTTGTCCAGAATCCGAAAGGAACTGACTCAGCTTTTGATCCTGGTCTCAGTTGCTGTCAGGCTCTCCAAATGTGGACCCTTCATGTCATCAAATTTATGGTAGTCTTGTCCTCTTATATAGTATAGGGGCACTATGGCATTTGCATCCCTAAGGGTCATAAGTACGGAGGGTGTAGGGGTTTCAGTTGCTACTGTACCATGATATCTGAATTTAAAGTCTTTCCTCTGGTATGACCATGGTTGAGTCAATTATAATTTATAAGTTCCTGTATTTTATTTTCTTACCTATGTTTATAAAGATTTTGTTCAGCGTTTTATTCTCGTTTAAACTTTGCTTAAAAGCATTTGTGTATTTTAGATACACTGAAATGGTGGTGTATTATTAATTGAATGTCACCTCTCAGTCCATAAACACGTTAATGTTACTGCTCTGTTCATATACACTGTTTGCTTGTGGTTTTTATTATGTAAGCAGCTTCTTGGTTCATGTATTGAGTTGCAGCCTGTCAGTGTCACTGTGTCATCTACGGCACAGTAATATACAGCTGTGTCTTCCCCCTTCACATCCTTTATGTCAAGCTGTGCACTAAGGGAGCTTCTGTCCATAGTCATTGAGTATCTTGAGTTAAGGTTAACAGCTGTGCCCAAACTATAAGCGCAGATCTCTAGGCCATGTCCAGGGATGTGCTTGTACCAGATCAGAATGTTATAATTTGATATTTTGTGAGTACATTTCAGAGTGATATCTTCGTCTTCTGTAGCTTGAAGATCGGAATCCTGCGACACCTGAGTATCTGAATGCACATCTGGAAATAAGAAATGGAAATGAAATTATTGTTTATTCCACTACTATAAGTTTGTGCTACTTCTGTTTAAGCTTTAGATAAAATACAAGACTCTATTTAGCATTATTTATTTTAAATAATTTAACAATTAATATTTTACCAGCATTTTAATTTATTAAATATTAATATAAGTCATCCTTACTCATAATAAGTGTAAGTAAAAAAAGGCCTGGAATGATTGTTCTGCATTTAGTCCGCATCATGTTGTACTGTGTGTACTGCAAGTTGTATCATCAGGTGTCTGTGGGACTGAGGAGAAGATGTCACATATAACACACATTGCACCTCACTCTTTCCTGTTATGTCACATGATGCAGTCTCGGCATCTCAAATAACTCATTGTTTTTTTTGGTGCTTGTTACTCATAGAAAATTTTTTTTTTGTATTCCTTAGCGTTTAAGTAAATGAATACAGAGAAGGATATACAGATTTATAAATATAAGAATCTCTTTAAGGAAATGTTTCCTTATGTACAGTGAAGGAATTAATTATGTCATGAGGAATATTGGTCCACTCCTCTTTGCAGATCATCTCTAAATCATTAAGATTTTGAGGTTATCGCTTGGTAACTTGCAGCTTCAACTCCCTCCATAAGTTTTCTATGGGATTAAGGTCTGGAGACTGGCAAGGCCACTCATTGACCTTAATGTGCTTTTTTTGAGCCACTCCTTTGTTGCCTTGGCTGTATGTTTTGGGTCATTGTCTTGCTGGATGACCCAGCCGCAACCCATTTTTAATGTCCTGCCGGAGGGGAGGAGGTTGTCACTCAGGATTTTACGGTACATGGCTCCATCCATTCTCCCATTGATGCGGTGAAGTAGTCCTGTGCCCTAAGTAGATAAACACCCCCCAAAACAAAATGTATCCACCTCCATGCTTGAAAGTGGGGACGGTGTTCTTTGCGTCATAGGTAGTGTTGAGCGATTTTTATCGACAAAGTTGAAATCGGCAAGGTTTTTATGGTGATCGAAATTTCCAGATCATGCGATAATTAAGGTTAAAATCTGTGCATCATCTATTAAGATCGCGCCTTTTTCGGCGCTTCCTGTAATTTTGCCGGCCAGCAAATGAGATTACAGAATAGAGCAGGGTGAGATGTGTGTGCGACGTCATGACTGGGATGTGTATGGTTGCGATTGGCTGGAACAATCACATGACCTCGATTTACATAGACTGACACCAATTTGCATTTAAAATCTTGCTGCTTTTTACTAGCGTACGGAACATCAATGAAGGCTACATGCCCTTATATTCCAAATCATCGCTTTACATACAATATGCAGTCAGTACTTAGCTGTAGTAGTTTCGTGGTAGAATCACAGAATTTTCAACGTTTCACTGTCAGTGGTATGCAATCTCTTCCGAGCTGACTGATGTGGAGCCAAGCACTCCATGTTGCACACAGCTGCAACGTTTCGGAAATCACTTTCCTTCTTCAGGCATGCGTAGTCAGAGTCACACTCACTGATATGTGATCACATTAAGCAGACAGATGAGTATTAACCCTATGTTTCCTAACTAACCAAATATACCACTAGTGCATACATTTAACCCATACTTAATTTACTATTCCTACTTTTTATAAAAAATTTCTATC
>JAODAL010084285.1:0-10972 GCA_025379985.1 Phyllomedusa bahiana
GTTTGGCCCCCTATTCTCAATAAAAAAAACTGTCATACACAAAAACTGGGGCACATTAATGCCAGACACGATACTTTTGAATGCACCTAAAGTAGGCGCATAAAATATACTAGCAATGATATGCTATGCGCCTACATTATGCTATGTGCCTAGATTAGGTGCAGCAATTATACCATGCAAATTATACCAGACAACAGATTTTTGACAGGTTCATTCATTCAGTGCACTATACACTCATTTAATATGCCTTAAAACTGTGTGTGGAGGGTGCCTCTTTCTGACATGTTGCCCTAAATGTTTAAAACACTTCTTTCCCCATTCTGCAATTAAAAATGAAATATAATTGGTATCATCGTATCTGTAAAAGTCTGATCTATTAATAGATAACCATATATATTTTGCACAGTGAACAATATAATGAAAGTACCCAGCACCAAAATTGCAGGCCGTCTTTTGAGACGCTTTGTCTCCGCAAAAATTTAAATAAAAAGTGGTCAACAAATAGCAGGTATCTAAAAATGGTACCAGTGAATAAAGCACTTCAGTCTGCAAATATAAAGCCCTCGTACAATTTCATAGATGGAAAAAGTGAAAAAGTCAATGGTCACAGAAGATACTGCTGCAAAGCAAATTAAAAAATGAAATTCGGGCACAGCTGAAGGCGCTGTGCATCAGGTCAGGACCAGGGATTTCAATTTTTCCCATGGGAGGGGGATGGGAGAAGAAATGGCGTAATTTGTCCTATTTGCCTAGTGTGCTAAAATACCTTGCCCTGGCCCCGAGTTATGTTAGTCAGTGTTATGGGGGTGTCTCTTAACTCTGGTCACCCCTGCACCTCATTACTGTATATCAGGAACAGAACCAAAAGTTGCATGTACAATTAGAAGGGCATGTGGGGCTTTTCTTGTTCATGGAACAGTTTCCAATAAAGCTGCATGTTTTCTCTGTTTTTGTTTATTAAAGTAGGAAAAAAGGTGGTACAAAATAATTCAACTTGGGGGACGTTCACAAGACAGAGTAAAATTTAATCATGAAATCCACAAGGATTCTGCCATTGAAAATAATTTTGGTTTAACAGGTAGTTTGTAGTCAGGGCCAAGTTCTTACCTATTGGTTTTGAGAGTGTTAAAAACCACATGCAACACCCATACTATTGATCATTGGCTAACGAAAATAAAGAAATAAAAATGAATTTATTGAATTAATATTTTTTTTCCGTTACCTCCATATTGTTCATTTTATATACAGATCGGGACAACTTCTGTAGTCTTATCATTTGGTTTCGGCCATGTTCAGTTTTATTCCAGATTGCATTAGAAAACCCATAAGAGCGTCGCTCGCTCCCCCATTGGTCCAAATAACCGCGCCTCTTTTAACTTAGCCAATCACAAACAGAGCTCGCTCTGCATTTCTTTTCCCCATAGAACTCTATGAGAAAATAGCTCGCACTCTGATTGGCCAGGATAGCCAAGCCCCCGCTAGCTCAACCAATCAGCTCTTTTCTGACATTTAACTGTATTTTGAACTGTCCCGCCTTTGAATATGATTGGTCAATATTTCTCCATAGGTTATAATGGGTCCCTGTCGCTCCTATTCTGATTGGTCAATACTCCTCCATAGGTTAGAATGGGCCACTGTCACTCCTATTCTGATTGGCTGGTTTCTGCCGACCAATCAGAAGAGCTTAAACAATGTGAATTACTGTATTTCCCGGCAATTCTCTATATCGCAATTCCTTATGTAGCGCCGGTCTCGGCGACAAATGAGTTGTTAGGGATTTAACTGATTTATTTTTATAGAAGGTTTCAGCTCTTTTTCAGAGAATATTTTACACTTAATAAAAATGATTTTTTTAATTATACTCCATGCCACACAGCGCTGAGAGCCGAGATTGCATTGCGCCGATCTCTCCATAGACTACAATGGGACAAGTAGCTCGCGCTCTGATTGGCCGAGATAGCCAAGCCCCCGCTAGTTCAACCAATCAGCTCTTTTCTGCCTTTTTACTGTATTTTGAACTGTCCCGCCTTTGAATATGATTGGTCAATATTTCTCCATAGGATAGAATGGGTCGCCGTCGCTCCTATTCTGATTGGTCAATACTCCTCCATAGGTTAGAATGGGCCACTGTCGCTCCTATTCTGATTGGCTGAGATAGCCAAGCCCCCGCTAGCTCAACCAATTGGCTCTTTTCTGCATTTTTACTGTATTTTGAATGGTCCCGCCATTGATTTTGATTGGTCAATAATTCTCCATAGGTTATACTGGTACACTGTCGCTCCTATTCTTATTGGCTGGTTTCTGCCGACCAATGAGAATAGGTTACATAATTTGAATTAGTGTATTTCCCGGCACTTTCCAATTTCCAAATTCCAGATATAGCGCCGTTCTTGATTTTTGGAAAGTGATTTTATTTATGTATTGTTTTAGTAGGTTTGAGCTCTTTTTCAGAGAATGTTTGACGCCTTTATAAAGGCGATTTTTTGATTCATATTCCATGCCGCATGGACATCTTTAATGATTTCGCGCTGTCTTCCAGCCTGTCTCGAATCGGAATACATGTTTGGCACAGTCCCCTCTGCACCTAAGTCCCACTGGCGAGGCGCGGTGAACTTTTCCCCGCATGTATGAGCGCACCTCCTCGGACGGCGAATATTAGGCACAGCCGCGCACTGCGCCTCAGTCCCTGCACTGCGCCCCACACACTGGTGAGGCGCGGCGGACTTTACATGCTATGTATGAGCGCGACCCGGCGTTGACATAAATCAGGCACAAATTTCGCCAGGAAAACTGGCGGAAAGGTGCGCTCCGAAGTGGCGAGCTTCATACATGTCGCCCTATGTTTTTTATAAGAGCGGAGATCAGCCGCGATTCATTTGTCTGATGAAACGAGTGCGGACACTAGCGAAACGTGTCACATAGTGTTTTAATAAACAATTACAGAGTCTTCGGGACCTGTTTTTTATCTTCTGTGTGCGCCCCTGAAGCGGATTCCATCAGATAGCACAATGCGATCAATACAAGCAATACAGGTGTTCTGGTTACAAGGTATCTTGTGGAGAATGGGAGGGAGGTGACAGCTCTGCAAGCATGAGAACTGACCATTGCAGGAGGTCTGCTGAGCTGGGGAGGGAGCAGGGAAAGGGAAGGGGTTTGATGATGTCACCAGTCTTCAGTGAGGGAAGACACATCTCCTGGGAGGAGCGACACACCCTTGGATTTGAAGCTGTAAGTGAGAGAAAGCTCAAGATGCCCGTGAAAGTCTGTACTGAGAAAAACCCTTTAATTCCATGTTTAAATATGGTGTTTCTTAGTTCTGTTTCAATGTGATGAAAATTCAATGCTGAATTTTGGGTCTAATCTGAAAAAAAAGCATCTGAAGAAATTTCCACAAATTCTGCATGGAAAAGTTGAGGATTAGCCCTACTGAGTGACACTACAGCTTATATCCATGCAGATCAACAGCACATCGGCAGAACAAATTCGATTTCAGCCTTGGATTTCGTCCTCAGAAATATGGATTGAAAGTGTCATGTGAACATCCCCAAGTAATCTATTAAGATTTGTATAGAGCCCCTTTAACAAATGTGTCAATTTTTCAATATGATTTCATTTTTTACAGGAACTTGGCAGGATGTAAATTGTGGTCATTCTGAAGCATTTATCTGTGAAAGGACAAACAGTTCCATTCATGCAACGTTTGCCCCAACTATTCCCGCACCAGATGGTGGATGCCCATCAGATTGGCTTTTATTTGGTCAAATGGTAATTTTTATGACATGACTATAATAATGTTAATACTGTGTATTATTTCAGAATATATGAAATACTACAATAGTAATTTGTGTATCCATCCTCAATGTAGACTGTAGTGAATTTGTCACGGGGTGCTGGTAGTGGATCCGCTGGACCACCGCAAGCGATGGTGTAAGCCATACCAGGGGGCGGAGTCTAAGTAGAACCCGGTTTTCACCAGAGCCCGCCGCAAAGCGGGATGGACTTGCTGCTTCGGAGAACTACCAGGTCGCCCCACTGGCGTGACTTGCTTGCGGTGGCAGCCAAGGCAGTGCGTGGTACAAAATCGTGAGACGTAGGCATAGTAAGGGACAGGCAAGAGGTCAGGACAGGCGGCAAAGGTTCGTGGTCGAGAAACAGGAGTGTAATGGTTCGGTACACGGAAGGCAGGCTACGATGCAGGAGACGCTTTCACTAAAGGCAGTAAGGCACTAAAGATCCAGCGGGGGCAAACCGGAAGGAAAGGGGTTATATAGGGTCACCTGCCAGCCTTAACCAATAATGGGCGTACTGGCCCTTTTAATCTACGAGAGCCTAAGGCGCGGGCATGCGCACACCGGCCGGCCAGGAGGACGTGGAGACGCAGGAGTGGGGTCTGATAAGGAACGGGCAGGGACGTGGGCCCCGGGGCTCCCACTTGCCGCAACGGACCGGCACGCGGCAGCACGAGTGCGTCCACAGCCCGGGCGAGGGGCTGCGGGACCACTCGTAACAGTACCCCACCCCACCCCTAGGCCCCCTCTTTCTGGTTCGGAGGAACCTCAACACGAGACTGTGGTCCAGGATGTTCTCCTCAGGCTCCCACGATCTCTCCTCAGGGCCGACTCCCTCCCAATCAACCAGAAAATGCCGTCTACCCCTAACCGACTTCATAGCCAAGATCTCCTTAACCGCAAAAATGTTGGAGGCTACGGCCTCAGGCGAGGGAGGGGCAACTTTTCTGGAGAAGCGGTTCAACACGACGGGCTTCAGGAGGCATACATTAAATGAATTTGGGATCCGCATGGTGGGTGGGAGTCGAAGTTTATATGCTACTGGATTAATACGCTTCAGGATTTCAAAGGGCCCAAGGAAGCGTGGACCCAGCTTGTAGCTGGGTATTTTCAGCCAGACATATTTGGCAGACAGCCAGACCTTGTCTCCAGGGGCAAAGGTCGGAGCCAGTCTCCTTTTTCTGTTCGCCTGAGCCTTCATATGGGCAGCAGCACGCTGCAAGGACCGATGAGTCTGCTCCCAAATGGCAGATAAGTCGTGGACCAAGGCATCTATAGAGGGAATCTCGGAGGGGGAGGGCAGAGCGAGAGGAGGGCGGGGGTGCCGACCGTATACAATAAAGAAGGGAGACGCGCCAGATGCCCCTGAGTCCAACGAATTGTACGAAAACTCGGCCCACGGTAGGAGGTTGGCCCAATCCTCCTGGCGAGCCGAAACAAAAAGGCGTAAGTAGCTGCCCAGAAACTGATTAACCATCGCTACCTGGCCGTTAGATTGTGGGTGGTATGCCGAAGAGAAATCTAACTTAACCTGTAATCGGGAACAGAGTGCGCGCCAGAACTTAGACACAAACTGCACCCCACGATCAGAAACTATGTGCTGGGGCAGGCCATGCAGGCGAAACACGTGTATAAAGAAAAGGGAGGCAAGACAAGGTGCGGATGGTAACCCGGGCAGTGGGACAAAGTGCGACATCTTCGAAAACCTATCCGTAATGACCCAAATCACGGTGTTACCCGAAGAGGATGGAAGGTCGGTGATGAAATCCATCGCCACATGGGACCATGGAGTACTGGGAGTAGGCAGGGGTAGCAGCAACCCGGCAGTACTGTGGCGGGGTACCTTATTCCGGGCACAAGTAGCACAGGCGTCCACAAAGTCTTTAATATCTTTAGCCAGACCTGGCCACCAGTAGAACCGAGAGATCAATTGGAACGATCTTCGTGCCCCAGGATGTCCTTCCATCAACGATCAATGTCCCCAATTCAGGACTCTCCTGCGCAGCGACGGTCGAACGTAGGTCTTGCCAGGGGGTATCTGTCGAAGGGGGGCAGGTGCTGCTTGGATCAGGCGTTCCGGAGGTATATTATGTTGGGGCTGCGGCTCCTCCCCAGTGATGTCCGATGTGCGAGAGAGAGCATCTGCCCTGATATTCTTTTCGGCTGTACGAATATGGATCCGGAAGTTAAATCTTGAAATAAAAAAAAGAGACCACCGAGCTTGCCGAGGATTGAGGCGCTGGGCCGACTGGAGATACTGCAAGTTTTTGTGGTCCGTGTATACCTCGAAAGGAGGACGAGCTCCCTCCAGGAGATGACGCCACTCCTCCAGGGCCATCTTGATAGCGAGTAGCTCTCTCTCCCCAATAGCATAGTTTCTCTCAGCCGACGAGAAAGTCTTGGAGAAGAACCCGCAGGTGATGGTTTTCCCCTTGGAACCCTTTTGCGTAAGAACTGCTCCGGCACGCACCGAAGAGGCATCCACTCCAGTGAGAAAGGCTTCTCAGGGCGTGACAAAATGGGTGCGGAAGCAAAGGCCGACTTCAAATCTGAGAAGGCTTTTTCGGCCGCTGGTGGCCAACATTTGGGATTAGCCTTCTTCTTGGTGAGAGCCACAATTGGAGCCACCAGTGTAGAGAAGTGGGGTATAAACTGCCGATAGTAATTGGGAAAGCCCAAAAATCGTTGTATGGCTCAAAGTCCAACAGGTCGTGGCCATTGCAGGATAGCCGACAGCTTAGTGGGGTCCATTTGCAGGCCTTGGTCGGAGACTTTATAACCGAGGAAGGGCAGACTGGATCGATGAAACAAGCACTTCTCTAATTTGGCGTACAGGCGGTTGCTCCGAAGGCGTTGCAGGACTAGGCGCACCTGAGATTGATGGGTCCGGAGGTCAGGGGAAAAAACCAAAATGTCGTCCAGGTAAACGATGACACACGTAAAGAGCAGGTCCCTGAAGACATCATTTACGAACTCCTGAAAGACCGCGGGAGCATTACACAGACCGAATGGCATCACTAGGTATTCAAAATGACCGTCACGGGTATTAAACGCAGTCTTCCACTCATCTCCCTCACGGATCCTGATGAGGTTGTATGCACCGCGCAGGTCCAACTTGGAAAAGATCTTAGCTCCCTGTAGTCGATCAAAGAGTTCTGTAATTAGTGGCAACGGATACCGGTTTTTTCACGGTAATCTGGTTCAGACCCCCGGTAGTCGATGCATGGACGGAGAGAACAATCCTTGTTCTGTACGAAGAAAAAACCAGCTCCGGCGGGTGACGAGGACTTGCGTATAAAACCCTTTTGCAGGTTTTCACGGATATAGTCCGACATGGCCTAGGTCTCTGGTCTAGACAATGGGTAGACTCTACCCCGAGGAGGGCTGGTCCCAGGGAGGAAGTCAATGGGACAGTCATAGGGGCGATGTGGAGGAAGAGATTCGTCCTGTTTTTCCAAAAAGACATCCGCGTAGTCCTGGTATTCAGCAGGAAGACCTGGCAGAAACCTGTTAGGTTGGTGAGGCGGGATGGATCGGCCTGGTCGCGGAACGGAGAAACAACGCCTCTGGCAGTCGGACCCCCAGCGCAGAACCTCCCCGGTTTTCCAGTCGAGGGTCGGGGCGTGGAGCTGCAGCCACGGAAGACCCTAGAGGATCGCTGAGGACGACCGAGGGAGGACGTAAAAGGTGATCTTCTCCTTGTGTAAGGCCCCCACGTGGAGGGACAGTGGCTTGGTCACGTACCGGATGGCCTCACTAAGGAGCTCACCACTAACGGAGGATATCACCAAGGGTTTCTCCAGTCGGGTCACCGGAAGACGATACTGGGACACCAGGGTGGCGGGAATAAAGTTCCCGGCGGATCCAGAGTCAAGAAAGGCGGGCACCCGAAAAACAAGTCCGGTACCGGACGAGACCTCTACTTCCATAGTAAGGTGTGGAGAGGAAGTGTGCACACCTAGGGACGCCTCTCCGACATAACCTAGGTACGGGCGTTTCCCTGCTGCTGCGGGCGATGCGGGCAACCATTGCGAAAGTGGTCCGGGCTGGCACAGTAGAGGCACAATTTCTCTGCATGACGGCGGGACAGCTCCTGTTCGGACAGATGTGCCCGGTCCACCTGCATGGGTTCTTCACCGGTCGGTAGCGGAGGTGGAAGCTGAGGTCTTTGGAAGACCGGAGCCAGGCGAGGCAAACGGCGTGGACGGGCGAGATCACGTTCCTGGCGTAGTTACTCTTGCCGCTCGGCGAAGCGAACATCAATGCGAGTAGCCAGGTGGATCAGTTCACTTAAGGAAGACGGGATGTCTCTAGCTGCTAGGGCGTCCTTAACCCTGCCGGACAAGCCCTTTTTAAAAGTGGCACATAGAGCGGCGTCGTTCCAGGTCAGCTCCGACGCCAGGGTCCGGAACTGAACCGCGTAGTCGCCGACCGAGGAGTCACCCTGGCGAAGATTCAGTAGAGCGGTCTCTGCAGAGGATGCCCATGCCAGCTCTTCAAAGACACTGCGGAACTCTGAGGAAAGCCTGTAGGTCCGTAGTCACCGGATCGCTCCTGTCCCAAAGAGGGGTGGCCCAAGCTAGAGCCTTCCCGGACAGCAGACTGACCACGAAGGCCACCTTCGTGCGTTCAGTGGGAAATTGACCAGCCATTAACTCTATATGCATAGAGCTCTGGGTAATAAATCCTCTGCACTGTTTAGGGTCCCCTTCAAACTTATCGGATAGCGGTAATCGCAGCCTGGAAGTCTCAGGTAATGGCGGAGGCGTCGCCACAGGAGGATGAGTCGGCGGCTGTTGGTTAGCCAGGAGCTGCTGCAGCATGGCGGACAACTGGTTCAGCTGCTGAGCTTGTTGCGCAAGTTGTTGCGACTGCTGAGCCACTATTGCCGTGAGGTCCGATTCACCGGGCAAAGGCACCTTGGCGGGATCCATGGCCGGATCTTACTGTCACGGGGTGCTGGTAGTGGATCCGCTGGACCACCGCAAGTGATGGTGTAAGCCATACCAGGGGGCGAAGTCTAAGTAGAACCCAGTTTTCACCAGAGCCCGCCGCAAAGCGGGATGGACTTGCTGCGGCGGAGAACTACCAGGTCGCCCCACTGGCGTGACTTGCTTGCGGCGGCAGCCAAGGCAGTGCATGGTACAAAATCGTGAGACGTAGGCGTAGTCGGGGACAGGCAGGAGGTCAGGACAAGCGGCAGAGGTTCGTGGTCGAGAAATGGGAGCGTAACGGTTCGGTACACGGAAGGCAGGCTACGATGCAGGAGACGCTTTCACTAAAGGCAGTAAGGCACTAAAGATCCGGCGGGGGCGAACCGGAAGGAAGGGGGTTTTATAGGGTCACCTGCCAGCCTTAACCAATAATGGGCGTACTGGCCCCTTAAATCTACGAGAGCCGGCATGCGCACACCGGCCGGCCAGGAGGACGTGGAGACGCGGGAGCGGGGTCAGGTAAGGAACGGGCAGGGACTCCCACTTGCCGCAATGGACCGGCGCGCGGCAGACGAGTGCGCCCACAGCCCGGGCGAGGGGCTGCGGGACCACTTGTGACAGAATTGCGATATACACACAATTCTCCTGACTTTAGACCCAAGACGATATATGAAATGTTTAAGATGTATCTATGTAGTTTGGGTAAAGCTTTGATGGCTACTATGTTATCTAAATACTTTGCTTAAATCCATAGTACAAGCGAATATAAGAATCCTCATATTATATCTTACTAGGGAAAATACTGTTTTTCTCCACTTCCAAGGCTCCTTTCCTCTTTCTCCATCTACTAAACTCATTCAATCATTCATTCTGAAAAATCTGATAAGGTTACATACTTCTCAAAGTTGTCTCTGAAAAAGAGAGGGGAAATGAGGGGCAGTGGCTGAAGAGTGAGACAGAGGAAGATGCTGCAAAAAATGTCTGATTTTCATGGAGACTTCATAGCTTAGACTTGGTTCCCATCTGAGTCCAAGACACCCATTATGCTAATTAATTACAATGGATCCATTGGGGTTCTGCTGTGGTGTCTATTGTCGAGAAGGAACAATAAGTCCAGCTTGTTGCGCTGTCATTCCTGATGCATAGTGTTCACAAAGTCCAATAGTTTGGCACTCCCTGCAACTGCTGTAGTGCCAGTTGACAAAACAAAATCCAGAATTTATATATCCAATAACACACACAGATTTTCAACATGCAATCAACAATTCTTTATTATCCATTATGTTAATTACAGCATGCAAAATAAACAATCCGGGTGAAGTTAGTCACATCCTAGCATATCATACATATCATAGATCACAGAGCAGATCCCAAACATGTTCGGTCAAAAGACCTTTGTCCAGGGAATCTTGCAGCGCTCACAGTCAGGAATTCACCTGAACTGTGTGGAAATATAAATTCCTGATGCATATGTGAATCAGGCCTTATACTGCTCAGGCCTTATACTGTTATAATATCCTCTCTGTTGCTTCTGAGGTTGTGCTATGGAGATATAGGAGAGTGTGAAATATGGGCCTTGAGCAGGGACGTAGCTAAGGGCTCATGGGCACAGGTGCAAGAAGTCAGCCTGGGCCCCCCCTCAACACACACACAAGACAGTAAATATTAAGGTGGGTTCACACAATGTTACTGTGTACATTTGTGGTATCTGTCAAGGTTCTGGGAAAAAAATGTCCCCTAGTGGATATTGTAACACGGTCGTGGTGACCTTCTAGGGGTAAATAGAGAAATGTACCCGACCATGGACTATGTTTTGAATTGTTTGCGGATTCATACGTTTATTTTAAGGGACACAATAGCGTAGTTGACTACGTTATTGCTGCGACCCCTGTAGCTACGCCACTGGCCTTGAGTCCACCATTCTTCTTCACTGCACTTGGAGGCAACTTGAACGGAGCAGTGGATAGACGTGCATGTTGCTTCTCCGTTCAAAGTCTATGGGTGTGATGAAGAAAGGTGAGTGCTGTCTTCAGCTATCTGATAAATATTTGCAAATTTTTTTACATGTATTACATAGGAAAGAAAAGCAAAGATAAATATACATATTATATAATACCTCATGGCTTTATTGCTGTATTAAGATTATAGCATACATTATGTGGCTCAATATAATACAGATTTACATAAAAACTACAACAAAATTCTGTTAATTTAGTTCGGTTATGGAAAAATTTGGCACAAAAAAGATAA
>JAODAL010084286.1:0-10972 GCA_025379985.1 Phyllomedusa bahiana
CCCAAAACCATGTTTGCCTTTGATATTCCCGGGGGGAAGGAATCCCCCAATCTCTAATACGGAAAAAGGAAACATGTGGCGGGGCCAGAGTTTTACTAAAAGTGTCTAGCTCCACCCTCCTCTCACTCTGCCTATCAGGCAGTAATCCCCCCAAGAAGGGGGTTCCACTTTAAAGGGTACCCCTTTGGGACATCTTAGACTCAAACGAAGCACCCAAAGACAAAAAGGGCACATAAATACATTTTAAGAGAAAAAACCCCTGAGGGGTTCCCCCCCCCCAAAAACTGAAAAGGGTTTTCAGGGGACAGATTTAAAAAAAATTACCCAAGGTTGACTGAAAGAGTACCCCTGATAAATGGGTTTAAATCCCTTTATAAGGGTTAAAACTGATACAAATTCAAAATGACAATCCTAGCCCCCTAGAGTGTCGTTATACCACTTGTTTTAAATTCCCTTTAATGGGGAGAATAAATACATCCAGGGACACCTCTCAAATTTTTAATCTCCAGGGAAAGAAAAAGGACCAGTTTTAACTTCTCATCCGATTCCGCATCCCCAGCAAAAGAGGGTCAGAAGGACCTCTACCATAACACAGTGGGCCCCAAAAGACGGGATCATTAGGTGGAGGATCCAAAACAAAATTGAAAGAACCGGGCCCCAATCTAAAGGAAAGCCTATAAGGAAAAAAACAATGGGAGCTCGGGGAAATAAATCCAGGGCGAAGTCTTGATGTGGGAATGAAGGGTTGGGTTTCATAGGGACTGGGCAAATTTTTTTCATTGGGGTACAATCTGATTTCACAGAAAAATTTGCACATAAATGGAAGGGGGGTCAAAGATCTGGAAAAGTATTCTAGAAGGGGTGCGGGAATTTAAAAAGGATAAGGGGGGGGAAAAATCTAGAAAAATTAAGGGGTAAAAAGGTTAAGGGGGCGGACTATATATGCAGGAGAGAAGTGGACTGTGGGGGGGGACTAGATGGGGATAAGAAGATCCATGTTTCCATACCAGCTTTTAAAATTATTGGTGCCCCAAAATACCCTCATGTTTTTCCCTTTTCCCATTTACTGAAGGGGTTTAATGTAAAAATCCCTTTGCCACCTACTGAAGGGGAAATTTGCAAATCCCAGGGCCTTTCTAGGGAAGGGGTAATGTAAAACCCCAAATCCCCATCAAACAACCAGGTAAATGTAAAACCAAAAACAAACTGGAAAAAAGGTAAGGGTAAAAATCCCATCCCGTCTTGAACGGGGTACGTATAACCCCCATGCCATCTACTGCAGGGTATAAACCCCATCCCAATCTTTTGCCCGGGTAATGTATAATCCCCAATTGAAAACGATTTGGAGGTGGATCCACTGGACCCCGCAGGCGATGGCGAAACCCCCAACCGGGGAAAGGGAATCAAGTGGGACCCGGGTTTTCACCGGGCCCCGCCGCAAACCCGGGATGGTTTTGGGCTGCGGCGGGTTTCCCCAGACCCACTACCAGGCGGGGTTTTTCCCTGGGGGTGGGGGCCCAAAGGGTGCGAGGTACAGGAACGGAAAGGCGGGGTCCGTCAGGACAGCAGAAGGTCAGGACAGGGGGTTTCGGGGTTCGTAAAAAGGGGGTTAGAAAAGCGGGTGGGTGGGGGGGAAAAAGGGGGAGGGGCGGGGTTGGGGTAGCACGGTAGACGTAGCAGAGGGGGGGGGAAAAACGGGAAAGGGGCAATACTGGAACGCTAAAGGAAAACTTTCACTATGGGTATGAACCCCAAAGGGAAAATTGGGGCGGGGGCCGGGGGGAAGTGCCCCGGACTAAATGGGGGAGCAGCCCCCGGCCCAATGAACCAATTCCCGGCGACGCCCCCTTTAAAATTTCAAATTGGGGTTTCCCGGGGGCCTGGGGGGGGGGGTTTTTTTAAAAACCCCTTAGGGGGGGACCCTACTCCCGGGGGACATGGAAGAAACCCTGAGAAAGGAGCGTGGGCCGGGTAAAGGGGCAATGCCCCCGGGGGAAAGGGGAGGCGAGCGGCCCCCAAAAACCCGACAGCGGGCCCGGGGCTCCGCTGGGTGCAGGAGAAAGGGGCGCGCCTCGCCCCGGGAAAAAGTGGTCGCGGGGGGGCCCGCCCTTTGACGTACCCCCCCTTGGGCCCCCCCCTTCTTATAAAATTGGAGAAAAACTTTTGGATGAGACTGCATTTCGGATTTTCCCCCACCCCGGCTCCCGGACCCCCTTCTTCGGGGCCGAACCCCCTTCCAATCCACAAAAAATTATCGTTTTCCCCCCTATTTTCCCCCCATGCCCAGAATCCCCTTTGACCCCCAAGACTTTGGGGGGCGCATCACCCACAGACAGAGGAGGAGCGGCCTTCGGGAAAAAAGGGTTAAAGGACCAGAGGTTTCATAAAGGAACATGAAACCCCTTTTGGGTTTTATCATGGGGGGTGGGAGCCGGATTTTGTTTTGCAAACCGGTTTAAAATGGGGGCCCTGGGGACCTCAAAAGGGGCCCCAAAGGAAATGGGTCCCATTTTTGGACGGCATCTTTTAAGCGGGGAAACTTTATCTAGATGAAGGCCACCCCTTTTCACCCGGGGGGAAAAACCCCGGGAGGGGGGGTTCTTCTCTTGTCCATTTTTGAGCCTTCATGCGCTGGGGCGCCCCGGGGGCAGCGACTGAGGGGTCTGGGACCAAAGGGGCCTTCATGTTTTGGGGGGAACCAGGCGCCCCCCGGGGCCCGGGCCCCCCTCGTAGGGGGTTTGCCCAGGGGAGAGGGGGGGGGGGGATGAAAAGGCCATACACGGGAAAAAGGGGGAAGGCCCCGGCGGACTCGGACTCAAAGGGAGTTATAGGGGGAACCCTCCCCCAGGGCCCCCCAGTAAATTTGGCCCCCAATTAAACTTGGGTGCCCGGGGACGAAATGACAAAGTAGAAACCCCCAGGATTTGGGTTAAACCCTCCCCCACCGGGCCGTTGGGTTGTGGGAGGGTAGCCAAAAAAAGGGAAGAAAGTCGAGCTTCACTTGAAGTTTTGGGTTTCACAGAGCTCGCCAAAACCTGGAGGGCAAATTGAACTCCCCGGTCCGAACAATTTGCTGAAAATCCATGGGGGGCCCCGGGAAAACATGGGGTTAAGAATAAAATCCCGCTAGCCAGGGGGCGGATGGGAGCCCTGGCAACGGGGCAGAAAACCCCCATTTTGGGAAAAAAACGATAGTAATTTACCCCGATAAAGGTTTTTGCCAGGGCGAGGAGGGAGGCGGTTTAAATTTCCCTCAAAATGTTGGCCCGGGTTAGTGGGAACGGGAAGTGGCTGAAGTAAAACCCCCGGCTTGTGACGGGCGTCTTGTTCCCGGGGACAGGGAAATCGCAAGGGCGCAACGAAGTCCTTGATATCCCCTTTTCCCCGTCTTTGGCCCCCAAAGAACCGGGATATCAGGGGGGAAGGTTCTTTTGGGCGCCGGGATGGGCCCGCCCCCAATGGCAATTTCCCCCCTTTTTAAAAATCCTCTGCGGAGGGGCGGACCCCACAAAATCCTTCCAGGGGGGCTTTCCCCGGGTTCCCCCTGAAGCAGCCGAGATGGAAGTTCCGGGGGGATGAAAATTTTTCAGGGAGGGCCTTTTTCCCCCCACCACGTAGAAGCCGGGGGAGGGCATCAAAACCCCACCCTTTTCCGGCTGGCCTGGGAAAAAGGAAAAACCCGAAAGTCCCCCAACCCGGAGAAAAGGAAAACCGGGCCACCCTGGGCCTGGCGTGGGTTTTAAATTCGGCAGGATTTTGTCCCGCAAATATTGGGGTTCTTGGGGGGTCTGATTTGATACGGATGGGAAAACGGGCACCCCCAGCAGATAACGCCCATCCTCCAGGGCCAAAATTTTAAAGGCCATTAGCTCCCCTCGCCAATCGTGTAATTTTTTTCGGCTAAAGAGAAGGGGCTTGGAGAAGAAGCCGCCGACACAGTCCCTTAAACCCCTAGGGGCCCCCTTTTTTTGGGGAAGGGACGGGTCCACCCCCAAAGCGAAGCATCCAAATTCCAGAGTGAGGGTTCCCCGGGGGGCCCGGGCGTGCAAGGACCCAGAAGCCGTAGGAAGGCGGTTTGAGCTTTCCCCCCCTTTTTCCCCGGCCTCGACAGGGGGCCCAAATGGGGGTGGATTGGCCTTTGTTTTCTTGGTGAGAAAACCCCTATCGGGGGCCCCCCCAGCGGGAGAGAAAATTTCCGGGATAATTGGCGATAGTAAATTTCAGAAGCCCAAAAATTTGCTGGATAGCCCACCCGCCCGACGGGGCGTGGCCAATTTTGAAACGGGGAACAGTTTAAAGGGTCCATCTGTAGGCCTTGGTCAGAGATTACAAAACCCCGAAAAGGAGGTATTGGGGGAAAGGCACTTCCCCACTTGGGGAAAACCCGGTTTTTTTCCCTCCGGAGAAAAACTTTGTACTGACACAAAGGCTTTCCCGGGGGGTCTCGAAGGGCGGGGAGAACACCCTTTGTCATTCGAGGTAGACTACCACCAGGAGAGGAGGAGGGTTCCCCGAAGACGTCCCTTTAGAAATCCCTGAAAGACGGCGGGGACATTAAAAGAGTCTGAAGGGCAAACAAACCAAGGTTTCTCTAGTGCCCCCCCCCTGGGTTGGTGGAAGGCCGTCTTCCCTTTCATCGCCCTTGCGAATCCCGGGCCAAGGTTTTTTAGGGCCCCTCTCAAATTTAAAATTGGGGGGGAAAAAACTTGGCGCCTTGCAGGCATCAAAAAAAATTC
Source organism: Phyllomedusa bahiana (assembly GCA_025379985.1). Lineage (NCBI taxonomy): Eukaryota > Metazoa > Chordata > Amphibia > Anura > Hylidae > Phyllomedusa > Phyllomedusa bahiana. Next base: position 4,737 of record JAODAL010084286.1, read on the forward strand.
CCCTGGTCAGGCCCGGGAAGGGGGGAAACGGGTTCTTTTTCCGTGATCCCTTTTTCAAGCCCCCCTAGTCAATGCGGGGGGGTAAGGGGAAACCCCCTTCTTTTTTCACCAAAAAAGAACCCCGCGCCAGCGGGGGGCCGAAGGGGGCTTCCGGGTGAACCCCTTTTTGAGATTTTCCTTTAGTACTTTCCCACATGGTTTGGGGTTCAGGAAAAGCAGAGGGGACTCGGCCCCCGGGAGGGCCCCGGGTACCCGGAAATAAAAGGGCGATCCGGGCCCCCAAACGCTATGGACGATGCGGCGGAAGCCCTTTTGGGTTTTTTTTCTCGGGAGAAACAACCCTCGGGATACTCCGATTAATTTTGGGCCGGGAGCCCCGGGGAGCGGCTTTTTGAAGGTTTAAAAACGAGGGGCAGGGAAGCACCCCGGGGGGAGGTGCCCCCAAAAAAACGCCCCCCGACAGTTTTGGGCCCCAACGAATCACCTTCCAGTAGACCGTAGGATAGGGGAGATTTGGGAAACCCTAACCTTGGGGTTCCGAGGGGGATCGCCGGGCGAGGAGCGAGGCAAAAACATAGAAGGCGAAACTCCCCCTTATGCAAGGGGCCCCCACCCTGGAAAAGGGCATTGCTTTTGGGGGCGAAATTGGGTGGTTGTGGGTAAGCAGCCCCCCCCGCTGGGCTTATGAGATGACAAGCGGTTTCTCCAGACGTCCCCCTGGGGAAAACCCTTTCGCCCAAACTGGGGGCTTTGGGATGAAGTTTTCCCCGGGCTGGAGCCGGTCCAGAAAGCCGGAACCTGGAAATGTGTTTCCAGACTCTGGGAAAAACCTGCACAGGCATCAACAGGCTATGGGGAGGGAAATTGCACCTAGGAATGCCTCCCCAAAAATCCTAGGGGCGGGGGTTTCCCCCAGCCTTGGGGGCGCTTGGGGCAAGTCCTCCGAAAATGCTTGGGCCCACCTTTTAGGGGGCACAAAACCTAGTTTTTCGCCCCGGGGGCCCAAATTTTTGCTCAGAGGGGGCGAGCCCAAACAAACTGATGGGCTCGTCGGTGGGTGTTGGAGGCTGTGGGGCGCAGGAAAAGGCCCCCCGGGAAAACCCGGGTGCCAGGCGGAAAGGGAAACCACGAGGTTGGGTGACTGGCGCCTTCAGAAGCCCCCTCCTCCCGTTCCCCAAAGAAGCGTATATCGATGCGGGGCCGCCAAACCCGGGTTTAAGTCCTAAGGGAGGACCCCGGGGGGTCTCTACGGCCAAGACTCTTTAAATCGACTTTTAGAAAATCCCCTTCTTGAACGTAGCACATAGTGCGGCCCTTCCATGTCCAAGGGGTTTTAGAAGGGCCCGCGTAAAAGGAATTGCAAACCCCCGTAAAATCTCCTAAAAAGGGCCAAGGGCTCCCGGCGAGATTTAGGAGGGCCGTCTCCGGAGGGGACGGGTTTGGTTTCCCCGAAAGGAAAGTTGCGGAACTCCCCTTTAGGGAAAGACTAAAAGATCTGCCGGTTTACTGGGGCATCTCCCGTCCCTATGGGGGGGGAAACCCATGCCGGGGCCCCTTCCCCGGGAGGAGGCTGACCCCGAAGCCACCTTCCGGGACGTTCGGGGCCCCGGAACTGGTCGGGGGATCAAACTCCAGTGCAAAAGAGCAATTTAGTGTTTTTCCCCCTTTCATACTTTCGGGTAACCGGAAACTTTGGTTTGGGGGTGGGGGGCGAAGCTTGGGTTCCCCCGGGGGGTCACTGGAAAAACCCTGGGGGGATGGGGCAACTGGGGATGGGGGTGGCTGCTGGGTGGGGGCGGGGACAAAACTGCAGCAAAACCCAAAGGGGGGGAGTTTCCCCCGAGCTGCTGCGCTTGCGCACCCAAACTGTTGTGATTTCTTTAAACCCCGGGCGTTAAATGATTTTCTGGCAGCCCCTTGGCAAGGGTTTCATTGGCCCGGGGTCCATGGCCAGATCCTACTGTAACGATTCTGGAGGTGGGATCCAAATGGGCCAAACCCCAGGCAAGGCGTAAAACCCCTCCAGGAGTGGAAAACTAAGTGGGGGGCCCGGTTTTCCCCCAGAAAAACCCGTCGCAAAACGGGGGTTTGGCTTTTTGCGGGGGTGTTCCACCAAGGGAACCACATGGCGGGGGGTTGCCGGCGGTGGCGGCCAAGGGGGCAAGGAAAAGGGGAAAGGCAGGGAAAGGGTCGTATTTTTAGGGCCCGGGCAGAAGGTCCCGGACAGGCGGCTTTTGGTTCTGAAACGGTAAACAAAACAGGGGTCGGGGGCAGGCGGCCCAAAGGTTTTTTAAAACGTAGCAGAGGGTTTGGTACACAGGAAAGGCAATACGGGGGAAAGCTCCGGAAAAACTTTTTAACCCTGGGTATGAACACCAAGGAAACCGGCCCCAGGGCCGGGAGGAAGTGACCCCAACAAATAGGAGGGAGTGCCCGGCAATGAACCAATTACCCGGCGGGACTTTCCCCCTTTTAATTCCCAAATTTCCGGGCGCGCGCAACCCGCCCCCTAGGGGCGCAACCCCCGCAACGGAACCAAACGCCTGAGCGGAGGTTTTCCGGGGTAAGTGGGAATTCCGGCGGGACGGGGAGGCGAGCGGAACCCCCCCAAACCCCCACGTCGGAAAAGGGGGGTCCGCTCGGTGCAAGGGAAACATGGGCGCGGGCCCGCCCACCCGGGACCGGGGGGTCCCCAGGGGCCCTCCCTGAAAAACCCATTTGGGCCCTTTTAGCCATGTAATTCCCTTTCCATCTACGAAGGGGGGAAAAGAAAAAATCCCCTGGCCCCTTTTACTGAAGGGGTAATGTATGATCCCATACCACCCCAAATGAAAAGGTAATGTATAATCCCATGCCCTCATTGAACCCGGGGAAATTGGGATGTTTCCATACCACCAAATGAAACGGGTTTAAAGTTAAAAATCCCCCGCCGTTCCCACTGAAAAGGGGTAATGTATAAACCCATGCCATCTATTTAAGGGGTAAATGTATAAATCCAAAGCCGTCTAAATGAAGGGGTAATGATAAAACCCTGCAGTCTACTGAAAAAAGGGTAAATGTTAAAAATCCAAGCCCCCTACTGAATGGGAAAAAATGGGGAAAAGGGAATTTTAAAATGTCTGCTCAAAAAATGCCAGAAACAAGCAAAAAAAGGGGGACTTGAGGCGTTGTTTAGGGGAACCAAGAATGATTTGGTTGGTGTTTTCTGGAAAAAATTTTTTAGAAATTAAAGCAGGTTTCGGTGTTAAACCCTTTAGGGTTTTTAATCTATTTAGAAGGACAGAGAGAAAAAGGGAGGGGATGTGTCGTATGTAAGGGTGATTTGAAGGGCAAGTTTTTAAAGAGGAAATAGCGGGTAAGATGTATTTCACCCACAAGGTTTCCATAAGTAGGGTTACACAAAAAAAAATATTTTTGGTGAAACCTTAAGGGTCAGTTGCAAAAACTAACGGAGCGAGCAACGGAGGGTACTGGGGGATAATGGGGACCTTAAAATAACCCCGATTTACCGGGGGCAGTTTTGCTTCAACTGCAAAGGGAGTAGAATTTCCTCAATCTGTTTAGGATAATTTTATGGGGCAGTTTGTGGAAGTCCCACTAGAAGTGATCTGAAAATTTAAACTAACAGCGACCCAAAAAATTTCATTTTAGTGTAAAGGGAAAAAACAATCACAAGCGAGAGGGACAAACATTATGGGGCCCAAATGTAGAAAACAAAAAAGAAATCTTAAAAACGCACGTTTCATACATGTTCCCTTAAAAATTTTAAAAAGGCCACTTTTCCCCTTTTTGAGGCCCACTGTAAGACATAGACTGGCAGCGATATTAGCAAATGTGGGTAGAAGACAAAAAGGGAGAGCTTTACATACACTTTGGGGGGAAATTTTTATTGCAAAAAGTATTCCCTAGTAACAAGTATAGGCTATAAAATTAAAAACCACCATCAAATCAGCTAAAAAAACAAAAGAAAAGGGGGTGGCCCCAGAAAAGCAAAACAAACCCCCCGAAAGTTTAGAGCATGTGGACCCCTTTAAATACCAGCAATGGGCAGAGAATAAGTTACTTCACTTTGTATATACGAATGAGCAGGGGGGTAACTTTGGTTCAAAAAGTGGGGGGGACCAATTTTCCCTCTCACCCCTATCTTCCATCCCCCCCCTCCTTCACTCGCTTTTCCCCCTTTCCCCTTCCCTTCCCTTTTTATCCCCTCCGCTCCCCGCAGTGAAGCGGGCCCCTCTAACCCACTAAAGGGCTGAGGGAGGGGTGTGAGCCCCCCCCAGGAAGGGTGTGAGCGGAAATCCCTTTTGGGGAAAAACTTTTGGTTTCAATCCGTAAGGTTTTGAGTGGCTCACTAATTACTGAAGTTCAGGGGCCGGACTTTTGGGGCTTAAAAAGCGCCCTGGCAAAGAAAAATGGGAAACCCCCCACCTTTAATAATTTTTCCCCCCCCCTAGAAGGAAATAAAAAATGTTGCCAAAATTTTATTTAACCCCCCCAATTTCCCTCAAACACCCATCACTACTGTAAAAAATTTGTTTAAAACAAAACAGAAGGAAAAATAAAAGAACCCCCAAAAACAAATTTTACCCCAGGAATCACTTATGTCACATACTGTAACCCCCAAAAAGTTTTTATTGCCCCCCATTAAAACCCGAAAAGGGATCACTCACTGCACCCAGAAATTTAAAAAAATAAATTTCAACCCTGGGGGGGGGGTTCCCCTTAAAAAAGGGCATTTCCCAAATGCACCTTACAAAAGGAATTGCAAAATTGTACCAAGAAAATTTTAAATTTGTTCCAAAAAAACCCCAAAAATTTTTTTATAATACCCCAAATGAAAACCCCAGAAAATTAAAATTAAAATTACTCACTGTACCCCAGAAAATTTCTTTTCCCCCCTACCCAGAGATTACTTTTCCCAAAACCCTACCCCAAAGATTAAATTATAAACTGTACCCCCAAAATTACATTATACACTTTACCCCAAGACTAAACGAAAAGGTACCCTGGAAAATTTTAAATTTTACACACACACTTGAGTTCACTGACGTTTTTTCGGCAGACATGTTGTTTGTTGTTGGAAAATTCGTGCTTGAAAAAACGCAAATTCCCGACGAGCAAACGCCCCAGACCCCCGAGGAGATTTCACCCCCTCCCCCATTAGTGCTGTTAGTGCATAAAACCCTTGAAGAATTTGTTAGGCCTGAAAATCCCAAGTAAAATCAGTGAACTAAACAACGCACTGTTTTTTACATGGGTATAATGTAATTCAGTTTCCTGCCGGATTGGACGCGGTTCTAAGCTGATCCACACAAATTTTCCCCCCAAACAGCATTCAATTTCTGCTGAATGTACGGGGGGATGTATCGCTTCTCGTTCGGCTGTTCTTTGGCTTGTGCCCTCATTTCCTGAAACCCAGGGCGTTTTTCCCCTCCCAGCTGGGTGCTTTCTTAACTAAAGGTTTGATTTTCATCCCCTTTCACGCATGCGGCTCCTGTGCCCCCCCCTCCACAACACTGCCCTTTTCCCCCCTATGTTTTTATTTGTAAGGTGTTTACATATCACGGGGCCTGTTTCATCTAAAAAGTCTTCTTGAACTCAGCACTGATCTCTCACAGCTGGAGGTTTGTACAGTTGAACCCATCCAGAGCAAGATCCGTCTCCCTTCTTTTTTACAAAAGGCACCAAGACAATTCTGCGTTTTGATTGTGCAGTAGCGCCGTGTCAATGAGAACTTTTGCGATAGAGTGAAATTTTTTTTCGCCCCCTTTCACCAGGAGCACAAGGGACCGTGGGAAACCAATTCTGTTTTTTTTTGATTATAAAGGGCCGCTGCAGTGTCTTTAGGGGCAGTATGTATAGAGTGAAATTGTTTTCGGTCCCTAATTCTGATGAGGGCAGGAATGCAGCTCCCTGAATCCCGTTTTTTTACAGGCCGGTGGCAGACGAATGTAAATAAAATGAGCCACAGCCAATGAAATGAAAGGAGGTGGGACCACTGGGGAACGTGTTTACAAAAATAGATAAAAAATAATTTAAAACAAGACCTTTGCTAAGACCCCAATTGCAAAATTCTTGTTTTCACTGTCCCTTTTCTGAAGGGCCCTTTAAGAAAATGATACAACCCCTTTAAAGGGATTTCACACGGCTATAGCGGGGTTTTGTGTGCTCTGTATATGGGGGTGTTTTAAAATCGCACTGGGGCCCTCCCCAAAATTTAAAATGCTGCGGGGCTG
>JAODAL010084287.1:0-10971 GCA_025379985.1 Phyllomedusa bahiana
AGTGAGAGGAGTGTGAGCTCCCAGGGGCGCGCCCCGGGTCTTATATAGTGCGGTGCCCGTCACAGAATCCCCCCGGGTCTTTTGTTTTGGCTTCAATCTTTTGCACAGTCATGCAGGCTATGCCCTTTTTCCCCCCCCAGAGGGGGCTTTGCCCCATTGCGCCATGTGCCGAGCCATTTTATAATCAAAAGCACATTTCTTTTACCCGAAGTACCCCAAAGTTCAAACTTTCTTTTCCGGAACCGAATTTTTTCCCTAAAATTCAAAAAAAAAATTTTTTTTCCCCCTTCGTTAGAATCAATTCGCCCTCTCTAGTTTTTAAAGATTACAGCAATTGCCCTCTTAGAAACTGCAATTTTTTTTCAAGCTTCCCCATTTTTTAAAATTAATGATAGCCCATATAAAAAAAGCAATGCTCTGCAATCTTTTGTTGGCCCCCACTTGTCATTTTCAATTCATTGGCTCCCCATGGTGGTGTTAAAACAGCACCAGGGGGAGGGCCGAGAGAGCTCCCTACAAAAATTTTCTGCGGGTTGCCCCCCTTCTTAAAGGTTTTTTTCTCACCAACTGCCTCACGGGAGCTTTTTTCTTCACAGCTAGTTTCGGGTTTTTAAATTTCCCTAGTTAGGCTTTTGGGGGGTTCAACACAAAATGGCATACAACTCTCCCATTCCTAGCGCCCCCGGTAAAAGAACGGAAGAACATTGAAAAAAAGGGGGTTTCAAACAGCGGGACAGAAGGGTACAGAGCTGTACGGGGTTTGGTAAAGAAACATAGATAAACAAGCTTCTGGCTAAGATAACACACAGCAGAAAGTTCTATCCCATTCAACATTCCTGGGGAGGGAGGTTGGTAACTTTTGAGAAGATTTTTTTACACAAGCAGGAGATAAAAATGAAATTTAGGTCTGAAACAAACAAAATAGAAAAGAAAAGCAAATTTTTTTTCCAGTTTTTAATTTTCCATTTTTCTAAATGTTTTAAAAATAATGAATGTGGTGGAAAAATAACCCTTTATTTTTTCTGAAATCAATGCTGAAGACACAAACACTGTTTCCCGAACCTGCACCTTCCTAAAAGTAAAATTGGGCAGAAATACATTCTTTTCCCCGTAGATGGGAGACCCCCAAAAAAGGAAAAAGATGTTACTTTTTTATAAAAAATCTGGGTTAAAATCTCCTGTATGGGGGAAAAAATGTTGGAATTTGCCTTAAATTTAAATAGGGGCCCAAATCGTATCCACATTAAAACCCAAAATGCCCCTGGGCCCCCCCCAAAATCAAAATATGCACAAATAAAACCAAGGGGAACAATTTTATATTTCTGCTGCTGAATCCCGTTGGATTTTTCCCACTTGGAAAAAAAGAACTGACGTGTCACCATACTCCCCAAGTTGTAACTTTTATTGTGACAAGTCTCAGATATGTAGACCCCAGGGGATTATGCGATTCCCGTTGGGGAAATTTACCCACTGCAGCATACTGATTTCCTTCTTTTTTACAGTGGCTGTTTTTTCTTATTCAAAGTGAGAAACAAATTTCTCCCTTTCCCTTTTCCACACTTTTGGGGTTTCCCCTGCTTCAGAACATGTTTGCATTTTATATTTGCTATCCCTTTAAAATTTAAAATGAAAACCCCAGTTGGGAAAATTTTTTTCTTGTGAGAATGAGACACCAAAATTTTAAATTCTCTAGGAAAAGACAGCGACACAAAAGGGAACAAAAACAGTCAACAAATAAACCTTCCCTTTAAACCCCGTGACTACAATAGGAACAGCCTGGTTTTTATGAAAGGGAAATTAAAATGGGGTCGAAGCATAAGAATGCCCGGGCTTCACAAATCAATACTTTCATCAGGGGTGACTGGGCATTTCTGCTGCTCTAAATGGTTTTTAGACTCCGTTAGGACAAATAACCGGCCCATGAACCCCCGATCAAATTTCCCTTTTTGCATCAAAAAACATGGGAAAAAGAGCAAAAGGACCCCCCCGAGACCTTTCTCGATAGAGTTGGGAATAGGATGGGGGGAGCAAACTACGGGCTGTAAGAGGTAACATTTTACTTAATCTTGGCCCAAACCTTTTCATTTTAGATTTCATTGTTTTGGCTTTTTGCATTTGTCGGGAATCCAGCATAGCGTGAAAAAAATAAAGGAGAGACAGAAAAGGGAAAAAAGAAAACACAGTTTAATATGTATCCATTACATCGAAGGCTACAAAAGCCTACGGTATTTCTCACAGTGTGCTCTCAAACGATGGCCTTGCTTCATTCTTGTATTTTTTTCCTTGAAGGTCTTTTAAAAAGGGGTTTAAAAACAAACTTTCTTTATACTTTTGGCCTTTAAATTCTATCCATTTTCAATTGCTTGCTTCAGAATTTTCTCCAACGGCAAAATTCCTTTTATTAAACATGGAACCCAGATGACAATGTTTTTTAAAATAATTAAAGGGATTTTCCCCCCTTTTAAATAATGATAACCTTGCCCCCCCCAAAGGGTAGAATGACAAAGCTGCGATGCTAAAATTTAAGGGGGAAATTTTTGCCCCCTCCTCCCCCCTTAAACAGCACTATGGTTTTACTACTACTACTGCACCCATACCGGTAAGCTCTTGTATGTAATTGTGTTAAAATTCCCCACAAAAGTCAGAGGGGGAATAAAATGCATGCAAATAAACTATTTCTGCCCCTTCATTGTCGGGTTCGGCGGGACCCCTTATAAAAACAGCTGGGTTTAAACCATGTTGCTTTTTTCAACTGCAATCGAAATACAAGCAATTAAAAAAAAAAACAAAAAGGATCTTTGAAAAACGGGGTTTTTTAACTAAAGATTGTGAAAATTTTTTGCATTTTTGTTTTTTTTCACTGCGAGGGGGAAAACCCAGTTTCAAGGCTCAAAAATTTTTAAATTATTAGGAATTGAATAAAGCAACCAAGGGTATTGGGAAATTAAAAACAGGGAAAAGCATATTTCTTACAATTGCTTGTTATGGTGTTGTGAACAGACTATAGACATTGGGGCCACATTTACTAATCCTGTGTAATACCTAGACAATGTAAATTTAGTTAGACAGTCCTAAATATGCGCCAGATTTATCACAGTGGCATGAACTGTATGATAAATCGGGGATATTTTTTAAAACAATTTGTGAAATGTTTAACTATGTATTATTAGTTTATCACCAAAAATTGCACCAAATTTTGGTTTTGTTTTTTTTGGGCCAAAATGTGACATAACAAAAAGCCTGCCCTTTCCATGAAGCCACGCACCCTTCTAAACTTCCTTTTTTGGTAATGTGACGTAAAAGTGTCAAAAAAACTGGCATTTGCCAGTATTATGAAAAATTTGCCCCAGTTCTGGCACAATTTCCATAGTTAATTTTTCCCATTTTTTACAGCACCTGCATTCTGAGTAAAAAGACAGGGTGCTACACAACCCCCACTATGCTTATTGAAATTGACAGAAGCAGGCAACTTTTTTCTGTTTTTTTCCCAAATTGTTTCCCCTTTGTGAGGAAAGCAATTTGGGTAAAGATAAAAATTTTAAATTACGTAATGCAATTTCAAATATAAAGGAAATTTACCGGGCTGAACAGGAAACAAAACTTTTATTATTTGGTTTTTGAAGCTAAATTACTTTTCAAAGCTATAACAAAATCCCGTTTCTCCCATCAACGTTCCATCCTCACATTGCAGCCACTGGGGAGATTTTAATTTATAGATTATTTTTCCTGATTTTAGACTCCTTCAACCCTAAACCTTGAAAAATACCAAACCCACTATTGCAATGGGTGAATCCAGTTTCTAAGTGGCACATTAAAGATTATTTAAGGGACAGAATCACTTCTTTTAGCACAAACCTTTTGGGATTTTGTAGAAGGTGGGGAACTACCTTTCCTGTATTTTGGACCAAGCAAATTACACCTTTTTGTAGCCTATGGCAAGGTATTTTTTTTTGATGCACTTTTAAGGGAACAGCTCTGTATAGAAGTTATTTGGGGAAGGGCTGTTTTTTTTATTTGGGAAATTATGTAGCATTTAGGTCAATGTTAAACCACCCTAAATTTAAGTATTTTAATTCAGGGGGACATGCACAAAATTTTGGGAAAAAGTAAACCAAAAAAATTTTAAACCTTTAAAATGGTGTTTTTGGATTTTTTTATGGGTTTTTAGGTATTAAATTACCAAGGTGAGCTTATGGGGGGCCCTGCATCCGAGGGGGTCCAAAAGCCCCTTTCCACAAAGGAAAAACAAGCATTTTTAAGTGACACAGGTACGGGGGGGGGGGGGGGGCCCTTTCATTTTTTTGCACGGGACCCAGAGGTTCAATTTATACCTCTGATCTCATTTCACTGCCGCATCACTTCCAGGTTGACGTACTTCGAGTGACAACATGAGGGTTAACCCTTATTTACAGTAGCTAAAAGGCATTTAATGATGGTAAGTCAACCCAAAAAAAATTTAAAATAACCTAAGGGTTTTTGGGAAGGGATAAGGATAGACTTAGGGTAAGGGTTAAGTTTTAGAGAAAAAATAGGCTTAGGACAAGTTTTTTCGAATTTTGTTTTAACCAAACAGGCCTATTTGAGAAACACTACGCTAACATTAGGGGGCGTTTTTGGTAAGCCTTTATATTTTTAATTTTTTATTTTTGATTTTATTGGTACCTCGCACTTAAGAGAGATCATAGATTTTATAACTTTTATTGGGGTTTGGGAATAGCTAAAACCTGCAGCGCATTTGAAAGCTATCATGGGTGTTAATAATAAATAGTCAAAAAGGAGATTTGTACAGTTAAATAAAAATTTATTAGGTGACTAAAGAAATAAATATTTTTCCCCCAATTTCTTTTACATAATAAAAAAAGCTTTAAAAATTTTATATTGGAATTGAAAAATTTTTGTGTAACAATGGGTTTGGGGTTTTCAGATGTGGTTTCCCCAAAAGGATGGTAAAAAAAACCATTCCTTGTGTTCGCGTTATGCAGAGTTTTTTTAGTAAAAGGGCAAATAAAGAAGTAAAACATCAAACTGGAGTAAAGCATAACTGAATGAAAAAAGGCGGATCAGGGGGACTGCCCTTTTCCCCGGGCTTAGGGGTAACACCAAATAAAAATGAATATGATATCTCCAAAATTTTTTCAATGTAACAAACTATTTACACAAATATTTTTACACACAGTTAAAAAAAATTAAAATTCATAAGCCAAAACAAACAAGGTGATCAGTTTTAAAAATTTTCAAACAATTTTTCAATAAAATCAAGGGCAGGGCAGGGAGTTTTTCTTTTCCATTCCATCTGATAAAAAAGAGATTTTTAAAATTTAAAACAGGAATTTTTTTATCTTCAAAAACTCCACCCCCCCAATTTAAGACAACCCCACTTAACACCCCCACTTCTAAACGGGGGAACACCCCGCTTGAAAAAGACATGCAAATTCTAAATACAAAAAATTTTTCTAAAAGGTTTCGAGGCCCCCCTCCCACAGCATGTACCCCTTTCCCTAAATCTTCTGGGTTCACTCCCCAATACCTAAAAATTTAGTGCCGTTGTATAACCAGATGACCATCTGGGTCCGTATTTCACGGGGTTGGTAAAATAGACAATTATTTGTATTCTGGGAGGTAAATACAAAATTGGTAACCAAATTTGTATAGTTTTGTTATATTTTTAGTACTTTTTTTTATTTTTTAAATTTGCACTTTCAGTCCATTTTACCAATAACTTTTTTTTTTTAAACAAATTTATGGGCCTGATGGGGGGCCATGTGTTTTTTATTGTTCATTCTGGGGGGGACATGCTTTTTTTTGGACCCTTTTTTAATTCCTATTTTTTTGGGGGGAAAAGTAATCACTATTTGGAATAAAAATGTACGGGGCGTTTTTTTTCCTTATTTTCCTATGGCACCAAAAATGGGCCCTTTTTCCCAGGCCTGGAAATGAAGGATCAGCTATGGTGGATGTAAGCCTTTTAGGAGCAGTAGGGGAATCACAATAGTCCGTTTCCTTCAATACACAAGAATTAAAAATCAGGGGTTTTTTGACCAAATTTTCAGTCACCCAAAAGATTTTTCAAAAAAGAAGTAATTGTTTTGTAGCTTTTTACTGGGGGAAATGAACGAAAAGGTAAAATTTCTTTTTTCTGGCCCTTCCGGGGAATGTACCAAAATTCTATTTTCTGGGGGCCCCCAAAAGCTTCACCAAAAAGAAAAAAATCTCTGCAATAAAAACTAGCTTTAAAACCTTCACCAGTGAAAAGACTTTCATACGGGAAAAAATTTACAAAAGGGTTTGGGTCATTCAATTTTCAAGTCAATAAAGAAAGGGCCTCCAACAAACAATAATAACATCTCCCTTTTTTCAGACGAAGGATGCCCCCAAAAATTTGCACCAACAAAAAGCAAAGCAAAAAAAGGAAACACAATTTTAAGATAAATCAAGAAAAGAACATACATTTGAAAAAAAATCAAAAAAGAATTGGTTTTTAAAAAATCCCCGTGGGAAAAAATTGGGCTTTTTCTTCAAAACTTTTTTAGGTTTTAAAATACTCAAATAATCTGATATTTTAGCACTAAGTTTCAGCAGAAATTTGCCAAATTCCCCTTTCTTGGGACTTTTTTAAATTTTCCGGGGGCCTTGGGGCCTTTTTCTTTAGTTTAAAGGTCTATTTAAAAAGGTTTTAAAAAATGTTATGGGATTTCAAGATCTGCAAAGCAATTTGGGGCCATTTAAATTTTGAATAATGCCCCGGGTTTCCCAAACTTGGAAACCCCAAAAAGGGAAAGGGAAAAACACAAATTCCCATTGTAAATGCGGGTGTTTAATGCAAAAATTTTGTAGCCAAATTCAAAAAAATTCCACTTCAAGATCCCTTTTGGGGGACAAAAGTTTCCCTTTGGGCGCAACATTTTTCTTGGTTTTTTATTTTGCACCAAAAAAACTGATAAAAGCTATAATTTTTAATATTAATGAACTGTTGAAAACCAAAACTAGGCCCATTTTGCGCCATAACGACACATTTAAAATTTTAACTAAATTAAAGGGGCATCAAATATGCCTGCCCAAAGGGGGGACCACATTTTCCCGATTTTTTACAAAAATTCAAATTTTGTCGCACTATACACCATTTAATGTGGGCCTTTTAAAAATGTTTTGGGCGGCGCCTTTTTTTTCCCCTTTCATATTGCCCTTTTTTCATGAATGTTGGTTTTAAAAGAAATTTTGGGGTTATAGAAAAGGGCAAAGAAGCTGTTCAAAAGTTATAAATTTTGATAAATTTTCAAAGCTTTTAGGGTCCCAAGAAGTTTCAACCAAGGGAATGAAAAAAGTAGCAAACGATTATAAACTGGACCAAAACAGGGTTTTTTTCAAAGGGCCCAAACCCTTTGGGATAAATTTCCCCCAAAGGGCTTTTCCCCTTCCACACTCTACCCAAAAAGAATTTGGGCTTTGCTTTACCCGGTGCAAAGGAAAAACATTTGGTTGGGGGTTTAAAAGGAAAAAAACCCCCAAAAATTTCCCTTTCAAACCCTTTGTTAAAAAGGGAAGTCCCCAATCCAAAAAAAAAAATTCAGTTTCTTTTAAATACCTCATTTAAAAATAATAAGTAAATTTCCCAAAAAAAATTCATAAACCCCCAGTTTGTCATTTCTAATAAGCTTAAAAAAGTTTTCGGAAATAATATATTTTTATTAAAGGGAGGGGTTGGGGACCAAAAAAAAAAGGAAAAACAACCACCCCCATTTTTAAAAAGGGGAAAAAAAAAGGGGGGGGAAAATAAAAGCTACAAAAATGGGCCCTAGTCCCAATTTTTAAAAAAATTACACCCGTAAAATTTTCCCTTTTAATTTTAAATTTAAAAAAAGCAGTGGACTTATAAAAAAGGCCCCCCCTTAACCCAATAAGAGGGCCACCATTTTTTAAAGGCCAAAAATTCCCCCCCTTTGTGTCCCCCAAAAACCAATTTTCAGAAGAAACTTACTAAAACCGGGTTGTAAAAAAATCACATGTTGTTTTAAAAAATCCAAATTCCCCAAAAACAATATGGAAATTTTCCAAAAAGGGAAAAGAATTTTTGTTGAACCAAAGGGGGGCAAGAAAAAACGGGGCTGCAACTAGGAGTCTGGGGCCTTTACGGGCCCCAAAAACTGGGGGCAGTTTTTGATCTTTTCTCCCAAAATTAAACAGGCGGACCCAAAAAATTTGGCTCATTTTTTGGGTGCCCACACTTTTAAGTGTGCCTTTAGATGGAGGTGTTTTCACCACAACTGTATTTTGGTTCTATAACATTTTTGACTGGAGGGAAAGGCAAAAAATGGGGGCAAATTTTTCTGCTGGAACAGCCAGCCCAACAAAAAAAGGGGTTTTCCTTTGCCTGATTTGTCCCTTTTGGAGGGTAAAAAAAAATCATGACCCCTAGTAGAAACCCGGTTCAAAAAATTCAGGCACATTCTACCTACTAATGTGCCCAAAAAAAATTGTTTTCTGGCACCAAAATTTAAAAAATTAGCATCACCGGGCTTAACCCTTTTTAAAGCCTTTTAATTTTTAAAAAACTACTACAATCCTTTGGGGGAAAAAAAGCCATCCAAAACCTCAGCCTACGGCCGTTTCCGGCACTTGGGAAAAAAAAGCGCTTTCTCAAGCATGCGCCTTGGGGAAAGCGCTAGTCGTACGCAAAAAGCCGTAGCTGGGGGTGGGAATTCTTGTTTTTCCCAAGATAAGTGAAATTGGGTTTTCAATAAAAGGGTATTAAAAAAAAGAAGACCGGTGGGAGTTCCGCCTTTTTAAATTTCTTACCACTTGGGTGGGCCCCTTGGGACTTTTTCAATTTTTAAACTGAGCACCGGCCAAATTGGATATTTGCGGGGTAAACTGTTTTGAAAATTGACGTATAAGGAGTGAATCATGTGTGTCCCATGCCGGGCCCGATTAACCTTTGGGTTTTTTTGCATACAAAAAATGAAACCCAAAGGGGGGACAAATTTCATATTTCAGCTGTGCCCTTTGTTTGGTAAAATTTTTTGCCCCAAAAATGTTTTTGCCCTAATTTTGAAAATGCTTAAGAGTTTTTTTAAAATCACCTCTGAGGAAATCAAAGGGAAATGGGTAAAGGGGTTAAAAAGGGGAATTTTTAAAAAAAAGCTGCGCCATAAAAAAAAATAAAAAAATATAGAAGGGAATTTTTTGGACTTAAAATCCTGGAAACCCCCAAATCCCCACCTAAAAAGAAGGAAATTTTAAATTTTTTTAAAATTTTTGTAAAAGGGAAAAAAAGGGGGGGTTTTTAATGTTTTCTTTTTTTTAAAATTTTTCAATAAGGCCCAAATTCTAAATAAGTGCGCAAAATTTCCTGTAAAGCCAATTCCCGCAAAATTTAAAATTTTTTCATAACAAAGGGGGCCAAAAAATGCCTCTCCTACCACACAGGGGGTTTGGGAAATTTGGAAATAGTAAAATGGGGTCCCTGGAGGCCTTGGTTTTCAAAGCAAACCCCGCAGCATCCCCCAAAAATCTTAGTAAAGGGGGGGGTAGGGACCAATTGGCCCAAAGGACTGGGTAATTTTTTCCCCAGCATCTTTAAAAATTTTGAAACCTGGGGTCAGAGGGTTTTTTTTCCCAGCTCACGAGCCAGGTGCCAGCTTTTAAAATAACATTTGGTGCCAGCTATGGGATGCATTTTGGGGAGCTTGATCCAACACCCCCCCACCGACATTTTGTGTGCAACTTATACCAAAAAACACAACACCACCTCACCACTTTCTGCTGTTTTCCCGCACGATGCTTGTTTGGCAGTCTCCCCTCCTTTTCCCGTTTTATTCCAGCAGCCAGCTCATTTTCAGCTTTTCAGGAAAACAAAAATTTGGGCTGGGAGGGTCCCAATGCCATTTTCTTAACATTATCCCAGATCTTTTTACTTCCGAATCTTGAAGTCACTCTGGGATTTACAGTGATTTTGGAAAGGGAACATTTTTAAATTTTTTTTTTTTTTTATTTTGTTAATAAAACCCCCTGTATTTTTTTTTTTAAATTTTTTTTTTAAAAGAAAGACCTGTTCAACTCCAAATTTTTTTCTCTGTAACTTCCCAAACCCCGGGGGGGACAACATTTTTCTGGTTTAAGGGGCCCCATTGTCATAGTGGGAAAGTTTTCCCAAAATACGCAAAAATTTTGCACGGGGAATTTTACTATCTGAAAGCCCAAATTTTCTACCTTTTTGGGACTGCCAAGACCAAAGATTTTGTTCGTTTTCATACTCCCGGGAAAAAAGGTATGAGGGATATAAATTTTAAAATTTTTTGGTTTTTTTTTTTAAAAAAACTTAAAACGAGAGAACAAAGCCAAAAAAACACAAACCGGGATATAGCCCCTTTCCAACTCACTTATCCTCTTTAGATTTTTTTAACCTATGAGGGAAATTTTATTTTGTTGGGAACCCCTCTTGGGGGGATTTTTCAAAAAATAAAAACTTTCCCTTTTGGGGACGAAAATCCAGAGATTTAAAACAGTTTTTCAGTTTTTTACTGATTTTTTTTGTTTTTAAAAATTTTAAAATACTTTTACAGTTTATAGGGCCATTTCCCTACAGGCCTACTATCAAAAACAGCGCCTAACCCTAACAAAGCCACTAAAACAATGTCAGCCATACAGGCACACCATAAACATTTTTCCATTTATTTAGGGGCCCAACAAAAAAAAGTTCCAGCCCCTTTCATTTAAACCCAAACCCTAACATTTCCCAGTCATTTTAGGGACCCCCCAATTTAAAAGTGCCAGGGCCCAAAAAGTACCTACCAAATTTCAGGGGCAGGGGTTTGCAGGCCCCTAAAAACCGTGCCAACCATTCAGGTTTCTCACCCCAAAAAAATAACCAACATAAAAAGTACAAACCATACAGCGCCTATCATAACAATGCCCACCCAAAAAAAACCAGCAAAAAAGGGGGCCCCACCAACCATTTCCTAACCCCTAACCAGA
>JAODAL010084288.1:0-10971 GCA_025379985.1 Phyllomedusa bahiana
CAGGGGTGGTGTCAAAACTAAAACACAACATTGTAGGGAAGCCCAAAACCCAATCGCCCCTCTGCATTTTTAAACGCATGGCACAAAGGGGTTCTACAGCCCCCTTTCACCCTCTGGGCAGCCGGGAAAAATACTGTTTTTTAAAAAACGTGATTCGTGCCGAAGTAATTGGGAAACCAAAACGTTTTTTGTGGGAAAATTTCGGCAAAGTGACCAAACCCCGAATTTTTGAGAAATTCGCCATCTCAAATTTAAAGGGTACCCTCCTTTTAAAAGGGTGTCGACAATTTTGGCAAGAAAAAAAGGATAACAACCAAAATCAAGTTTGTTTAGGTTTTTTAAAATTTTTTTGGTTCAGTGGGGACAAATTATACCCTTTTAAAAATTTTTGATTTTCATTTTCCCTTTCTATTTTGGAACATCAAACCTTTAATTTTTAGGAAATTTAAGTTTTTAAAGGATACCATTCCCTACAAATCAATTTTAAATTATTTTTTGTGAAAATGTATTAAACAAAGTAACACAATTTCCCCTTTTTGTTTTTTCCAAAACCTTTTTTTTTTTTCTTTTCAAGTAGTGCTTTCCCTACCCCATATTTTTTACCCTTTTTTATGTAAAGATATTAATCGCCCCGGGAAACCCCAGGGCGTTCAAATTTAGAAGAAAATTTCCTCAAGTTTTCTTCGAAAAGAGGGGGGTTAAAAACAACCCCTTTTTTTACTCAAAGAATTTGGGCGTACAGTAAAAAAATTAATCGGCTTGGGATGGAAGCTATTATAATGAAGGGTATTATTTTTCCCGGGAAATTTTTTACAAATAAAACAGTCTATTTATTCCCCATGTTTAAAAACCATATTTCCCAAAAATTTTTTAAATCTATCAAAAGAATAAGACATAGTAAACAAAAATGCTTCACTATGGAAATTCAAAAATTTGGGAAAAAAAAAAATTTAAACTTTTCCACATACCCCTCCAAATAAAAAGGGTGTAAACTATGTAACGCCCCCTTCCAACCACATTTGTTGAAGTGGTGGGACACATAAATAAATTCTTCCTAAAAGGTAAGGGGATAAACATTTTGGGGAAAAATGTCCCCCGCAACTTTTGGGCCCCCAAAGGGGGCCCCCTTTTCTCTGAATATAAAATTTTTCCCCCTGAAAAAAAAATTAATTTTCTTGAGAAAAAATTTCCAATGGGTTTTGGAAAAAAAAATTTTCAAAATTATCTATGGGATAATCAATTTGCAGTCAAAAACTTTTTTAACAACCGATATGCCTCGAATAAAATCAATAGATGATAAAGATTTTTTACATAAAAAGATCCCAAGAAAACAATTTTTCCCATAACAAAAATTGTGCTAATAATATTCAAAAAATTAGGGGTATCTCTGATGTTTTAAACCGTGCTGAACAATTCCCAAACTTTTTTCCAATTTTTTTCCCCAAAAAAACATGGCTATAGGACTGAAAATTGAGCCTTTTTCCAAAATAAAAATGGGAGGGCCCCCCGGGGATTTTGTAAAAGGTTTTTTGAAATTTTGGGAATACAATAAAACCGGGGTTTGGTTTTGGAAAAAATTTTTAAAAATAAAGGGAAACCCCTCAAATTTTTTTTATCTAAAATTTTCTATTTACATGTGCACAGGGCACTGTTTAATTTTAATTTCGGGTTTGGAAAGAGGATAAAGGGGGCAATAACTCATACACTGAAGTATCTTTTCCAACTGTCTCATAATTTTAGCCATAAAATTTTAAACTTTATCCATAAAGCACAAGGGCTCCCCTTTACCCACGGGTTTTTAAAAGGGGTAATATTGTTTTTTTTAGATAATATATCTATAGCCGTTTTTCTCATTTAAAACTCATATTTTGAAAATTCAAATCCAAAACTTTTTTTCCCCGTATTTTTTTCAATCCCCAAATTTTTAAATTGTAATTAAAAAGTTTAATAGCATTTTTTCCTTAAAAAGGGGACAAAATTACTTTTTTCTTCTTTTAACCCTTTTTGTGAAAAACAAAAAATTCAAAAGAAATCCCTTTATAAACAACTTTTTTTTTAAAAGGGGGAATTGGTACAGATAAATTAGAAAAAAATACCTTTAAAACGTGTTTTTTTTCTGAAAAAACCCCAAAAAGATCTAGATCTAATTGGAACCAGCCCAAATTTTATTTAGAGGGACAAAAAAAAAGCCCTTTTAAATTCAAATTTTAAATTTTTTCAATTTTTCCGACAGTTCATAAAAAGAAAATTTACCACAAAAACTTTTTTTTTTATTTTTGTTCGGGAAAGGAAAATTTTTCCCTTTTTCCTTTTTCCTCTGTCGCTCAACTCTTGAAAACCGACTTTTGGTTTTTGGGGCCCCCCTCTCCTAAAACTTTTGGGGGGAAGGGGAAACCCCAACCCTAAAAAAGAAGGTTACCCTTTTCTTCTGGATCTAAAGATGATATACTTTTTTTTCCCTTTTTTGAGACATATTTCTTGGTTTAAAATTCCTATTCGCCATTGGTTTTTTCCCCAAATTATATACCCTGTCGGGCCCCCCCCTATAATCCCCCAAAAAATCACGATGCCACTTTTTTTGTCTTTTTTGGGACTTTTCCCCAAAACAGTTTCTAAAAATTTAGCAAAAAAATTGAAAAAAAATCCCTCCTTGTACCTTTTTCAAAAACCTCATTTCTCAGGAAATCCAGATAAATACATCAAGTTTCCTTAAAACCTAGAATCTACTTTTAAATTGTTTTAGAAATTTTAAAAATTCCATGTTTTAATTTGCATGACTTCACAAGCCTATTTTTTTGGATGTTTGAATTTAAACGTTTACAAAAAACATCAAAAATTTTTCCCAAAAAAAAAGGTTTTGGGGCAAAAAGTGGGTTTTCAATACCCTAGGAATCCATTTTCCTTATTTTTAAAATTTCTCCCAATTTTTGAGCAGGTTTTAGCTGATTGAAATTTTTTCCTTTTTTTCATTTTCCCCCTCCTTTCCTTTTTATATTTTTTAATGGATGGAGCGTCCCCAAAAAAGGGTTTCATCTCCTGAGATTTTCCCCCTTTGAATCCGTTTCCCCCATCCTCCTCTGAATATGAAAAATTTTTGGGGAAAATTTGTCATATTCAAACCCCGATGGGAAAAAATATGAAAAATTCAAAAAAGTTTCCTGCAAGTTTCCCCCCTTCAGACAATGCAAAAAAAGGGAAAATAGAAAAAAGCCCTGGGAATTTTTAAAAGCCAGATGAGTGCCCCGCCCCCCGGGGTGAATGAGGCCTGAAACAAAAGCCAAAAATTTAAAAGGGGGCAGGGAAATTTTTAAAAAAGAAAAAATGGTGTCTTTTTTTTTCCCAGGCCCAAAAAGTTTCAGCTCTAAACAGAAACCTTTTTCCCAACAACAACATAAAGTGGGAAACATGGGTTTTTAAAGGAAGTCCATAATACACAAAATAAAGTGATCATTTAAAATATTTTTTAAATCCAAAATGTTATCCATAACGTGTTATTTTCAATGAAATTACCAAAAAAAAATTATTTTACTCATAAAGGAAACTCACCCACCCAAAGAATATATTATTTTAAAAAGTGACATATTAAAAGTGAAAGCAAACTGTTTTTCATAAGTTTAAGGGGGACATAAAAAGGGTTTCAGGGGCAATAAATCCGGAATTATAATTACAGTGGCCCTTCCTTTAAAAGTTTGTTTTTCCCCCTCACCTGGGTATGAATTTCCCTCCCCCATAGACCAAAATAGCGGCGTCCGTAATTTGTACCGCGCATGGGGCAAGGGAAGGGCCCTCTGCCGGCTGTTCCCTCTTCTTTCGTCTTTGGGTTTTCCAAAGGCAATTTTCAGCTGGACTGCTTGGGCGTGCCCTATTTAAAAGTTGCCAAAAGCGATACAAAAATCTTGCAAAACCCCCACTGAAATCTCCTAGCTTCACAGGCCAAATGAAGGGAATTTAAAAGTTTTTAAATTTCTCATTGGGGCCCGTGAAGCTAGGAGATTCATTGCGCCGTGAAGCTTCTTGGGATCGTTAGGGGGAAATCTAATTTCGTCACGCATGAAAAAGCATTTCCCCTTTTTTAATTCCATAGCAACCTAAGACGCATTGAAGAGAGGCACGCACCGGGAGATTTACTTACCTTTCGCCCTGCGCGGGACATTACAGAGACGCCCATTTGGGCTAGGAATTTTCATCATACCCAGGGGAGGGGGAACTACCCTAAAGAAGCACGTAATTAAAATAATTTTTTGCACCTGCAACCTTTTTTATTTCCACTTTTCCCCCATTTAACCCGTTTTTCTTTTTACTATAGTTTACATTTTTATAATAAATTTATTTTGGGGTTAGATCCATTTTTGAGTGAAAAAATGTTTTTTTTTTGGGGAAAATTCATTGTAAAAAACACTTATGGATAACAGTTTGGCTTAAAATGTTAAATTACACCCTTTTTTTTGTGTATTTTTGGCACTTTCCCCTTTAAAAACTGCGCCTTTATGTTGTTGTTTTAAAAAAAGGGTCTTTTAGAAACTAAATTTGCTGGGGAAAAAAAACACCATTTTTTTTTTCTTAAGTGCTGCCTTTTTTATTTTTTGGCATTGTTTCAGGGCCCCGTTCAGCCTGTGGGACGTGCACTCATCAGCTTTTTTAAATCCCCGTGCTGTTTCTACTTTCCTTTTTTAGCTTTTTTCAAAGACCCACTTTTTACTCACAAGAGGATACAAACTTTTCTAGCACCGCAGGTGTTTTTTAATGGGTTCAAAAAAACCTTTTTTTAAATTACCCTTTAACACAAAAAAAACCCCCGGGTTTTTTTCACTTTGGCGCCCCCAACTTTTTTCCCAAAAAAACCCCCCTTTGTCCCTCACAAAAGGATACAGAATTTTTTTCCCTATTCCACCGCAGGTTTTATAGGTGCAAAAACCCAAATTTTTATTATCCACAAAAAAAAATTTTAAATTAAAACGTTTTTTTTTCCCTTTGGGGGGCAGCCCATTTTTGGTTAAAAAGACCCTTTTTTTTAATTTACAATAGGATACAAAAATTTTTTCCAGGCCCGAAATTGGAAATTTTGGGTGAAAAAACCCCAAGTTTTTTATCCTTTACAAAATTTAATTATTTTTAAAGTTCACTTGGGGCGTGGGCCTTTTTTGTTAAAAAAACCCATCTTGAAACGGATATTACCGGACAAAAAATTTGCTAGTAATTGCAGGGTTTATTTAAATAGGTGAAAAAAACCACCTATTTTTAAAAAAGTACAAAATTTTAATTCCATTTTTTCCCCAACTTTGGCTTGGGCCCCGCTTTGTTAAAAAACCCCCCTTTTGGGTACTCACAATGGGTTTAAAAACTTTTGTTCACCACAGGTGAAATTTTTTTGGGTTGCAAAAAACCTTTTTTTAAATTATCCGTACAAAATTTTAAATTGGGTTTTTAATTTTCATTTTGGGGCGCAGGCCTTTTTTTGGGTTAAAAAAGGACCCATCTTTTTCGGATAAAAACCATACAAAATTTGCTAGAAATTTTGAAAGGTGAATTAAAGGGTTCAAAAAAAAAAATTTTATTATCCATATATTTTTCCCAAATAGTGTTTATTTTACTTTGGGTGCGACCCTTTTTTTTTGTTCATAAGCCCCCTTTGTACTTAAATTTGAAATAAAAAATTTTTTGTAGCCCACCGCAGGTGTATTTATAGGTGCAAAAACCCACTTTTAAAAATTAAATCCTTACCCCCAATTTAATTCCGTTTTTTTTCATTTGGGGGCCGCACCCCAACTTTTTTCCCAAAGACCCACTTGAAATCACAAAAGGATACAGAATTTTTCTATTCACCCATGTATTTATGGGTGCAAAAACCATTTTTTTAAATTATCCGTACAAAATTTTAATTTTATGTTTTTTCATTTTGGGCGGCCAGCCCACCCTTTTTTTCAAAGCCCCCATTTTTTATTTTACAATAGGAACAGAACTTTTCTTTCATTTCCCGGTTTTAATTTAAAGGTCCCAAAAACCACTTTTTTAATTTTTTCCGTACAAAAAATTTAAAAATTTAAATTCACTTTGGCGGCGGGCCATTTTTTTTTAAAAAAACCCCCTCTTGAAATGGATATTACCATACAAAAATTTTTCCTAGTAATTGCAGGTAATTTTTTTTCAAATGCAAAAAAAAAAACCTTTTTTTTAAACATTACAAAATTTTAAATTTTACTTTTTTTTTTCCCATTTTGGGGCGCGGGCCTTTACTTTTTTTCAAATACCCACTTTTTTTTCTACAATAGGATACAAAATTTTTTTCAAATTCACTGCATTTTTGTATTTAATATCCCAAAAAACACTTTTTAATTAACCCGTAACCCAAATTTTAAAACAATTTTTTTTCATTTTGGCGCGGGCCCACTTTGTTCAAAAGACCCCTTTTTTTTTACTTACAATGGGAAAACCCAGAACTTTCCAAAGTAAACTGCAGGGGAAATTTAAAAGGTCCCAAAAAACCCACGTTTTATTATCCGACAAAATTTTTAATTGGGGTTTATTCCATTTTGACCCGGGCCCAAATTTTTGTTAAAAGATCCATTTTGTATGGAAATTACCATACAAAAATTTTAAAACCCTAGTAATTGCAGGTAAAATTTCAATTTTAAAAAAAACCACCTTTTTTAAACAGACACAAATTTTAAATTTAACGTGTTTTTTTTTTTTTGGCCCCAGCCAAAACTTTTTAAAAAGACCCTTTTTGGGGTACTCAAAAAAGGATACAGAACTTTTCTAGTCACCGCAGGGAAAATTTTATGGGTTTAAAAAAACCCTTTTTAAATTATCCGTTACAAAAAATTTAATTTTTTTTAGTTCACTTTGGCGCGGGCCCTTTTTTTGTTAAAAAAACCCCTCTTGTTTTGGATATTACCTTTCCCGGGAAATTTGCTATAATTGCAGGTGAAATTTCATAGGTAAAAAACCCAAATTTGTTTTTAACAGTCCCCAAATTTTAAAATTCCCGTTTTTTCACTTTGGCTTAGCCCCTTTTTTTTCAAAACCCACTTTTTTACTCTCAAAAGATACAGAACTTTTCTAGTAAAACCGCGGGTATTTTAATAGGGGAAAAAACCCCTTTTTTTAAAAATTTTTCCTTTCCATTTTTTAAATTTGGGTTTTATTCACTTTGGGCGCAGGCCATTTTTTTTTAAAAAGGGCCCCTTTTTGAAACGAATTTTAAACCATACAAAATTTTTTCTAGTAATTGCAGGTGAAATTTCAAAGGTGAAAAAAAACCACCTTTTTTTAACCTAACATTTAAAAAGGGGGTTTTTTTTTTAATTTTGGGTTGGGGCCCCCATTTTTTTCATAGACCCCCCACCTTTATTTAAAAATTTGAATACAGAAATTTTGTATTTAAAATGTTGGGAAATTTCACTGGGGGAAAAATCCCACCGTTTTTTTTAAATCTGTAAAATTTTTTAAAATGGGGCTTTATTGCCCCGGGGTGCGGGCCCGGGTTTTTTTTCAAATACCCCCCCCTTTGTACGAAAATTTCTAAAAAAAAATTTTTTTCTAGAAAACTTTTTTCCCTCGTTTTCATTGTTTCAAAAAAAACCCGCAATTTTTCTTTCCCCTTGTAAAAATTTTAAATTTTTTTTTCCCCTCTTAAATCTAAATTTTGGGCGCACTTGAATGATAGTTTTTTGAAAACATAAATTTCCCTACCCCTACGGCAGTTGTAAACCCCTTTGGACTGAAAAAAGAACACTTTTTGGGAATTTTGTTTTTACCGGTTTTTCCCCACCAAAAACCGCTTTTTCACGGGTATTCGCTAAAAAACTTTTCATTTTCTAACCCTAGTTTGGCTGTGGGAAATTAAGTTTTTAAAAAAAAATAGCTGTGATTTGCTGTCCTTTTAAAAAGAATTTTCAAAAAACAATTCCATACCTTTTTAAATTTTTAATCTTTTTTAACTTTTGGACAAAAATGCAGGTGGAAAAGCGAGCAAAGGGGGTTTTTGGGTGGGTAGAAAAAACAGAAAAAGGGCCCTTCCATTGGCGGCAACAAACGCATCCCCAGCGGATCGTTGGTTCCCGGACCGCCCCAGCCTTAAATCGCTGGTCAGGGCCCTGTGAATCCCCGAAACGAACAGGGGCGCCAATCGTTTTTCAGGGGTTTTAATGAAAAAACTTGCATCCAGCAGCCCCTTAAAACCTCCTCGTCCTCCCATCACGGCCAAAAATTTCCCGTCATCAGAAACATCAGCATCCCCCAAACCCTGAAGAAAAAAGGCACCCCAAAAATGCCCAACTCGTGAACCCACCACTGTGGAAAATTTCCTTTTTCCCTGAAGACCTCTTTGAGAAAAAAAATGGGGGTTTGGGGTCAGAAGGCATGTTTTAAAAAAAAAAGGCCAAAGAGGATTATTTTTTCCCGCTCTGATGCCCAGTTACTGATGCTATCAGAGAGGGGAAGGGAAATCCGTTTAATCCCCAAAAATTTCCCGGGGGGGGTCGGCAACGCCTTTTTGTGCCGTTTCTTTTTAGCCCGCAACTCCCGGGTGCAGGGAAAGCAGAAAACCAAGGGCACCTGTGGGTTTATGATGATATGAATTTAAATTGCGATCCAACCTTTTTTCTTTTTTAGCAAAAAATTTGCTTTCGAGCGCTTCACACGGAACCCAGGAGGAAGGGCATGGAGTAGTGTCCCGTAAAAGGGTCCCGCCTCAAAAAGGGGGGGGCGGCGCACAAGTCCCCTGAGATTAAATTTCCCCCAGCCCGATCATCCCGGAAACAAAGGGTCCTCCCCTTATTTTTCCTCGAAAAGGGGCCAGGACCTCTCAAAGCCTGTGGGCCTTTTTTTGAGCAACCTCTGATTGACCCCGCATTTTCAAATGCCCCTTTGCCATAAATTCTTAGTAGAGGGAAGAAACTTAGGTGTTTTTTTCCACCACCAACCCTTCCCAGTCCCCATGCAGCAAAGGGATGATTTTAAATGGGGGGAACACTTGGAGAAAAAAGCCACAAACCCATCCGGGTTTTCCAACCACCCGCCCCACACTCTGTCTTCCCGCCCCTTCCTCCCCCCAAAAACCAAAACGTTCCTCACTGTCCCTGTCCCCCGAACATGATTTAAGGAAACAGCCCCGCTTTAAACCTCCAAAATCACCCATAACCCCCAAAACACCAAAGACCCATCCCCCCCCCTTCTTTTTTCCACCAGTTTTACCCCGCATGCCATACAGCACCAGTCTAGCATCACCTTTTTTTTCTACCAAAGGGTTTTTGGGGCAGAAGAAAAAACTTTAAAAAAAACCCCAAAACCCTTCCCCCAAAAACCCAAAAACCTGGGAAAGTCGGCAAATTTTCCCGGCTTTTGGCCCCTTGGGAAAAGTTGCCTTTTTGTCTTGGACCCCAGATGGGTTTCCGCCACGCATGGGCCCCCCGCCTCCCCCAATACCAAAGGCAGGGAGGGATTTTTCTTTGCCCAAAAAAACCCCTCCTGTCCTTGCCCCCGCCACGAGGGCCCTCTAAAAATTTTAAGCGCGTTGTCTGCAAACTTTCAGGAAAAAATCCATCCCGACCACCGCACAAAAGGACTATTTAAACACGGCCAAGGGCCCCTTATATCCTGGACAGCTCACTGGGGGGCTTTGGGGGCCCTCTGGTGGGGACGTGGCCTAAGGCTTTGGCGCACGACTTCCAAAAAACTGCAGGGAATTTGGGGCAAGGGGTTTTTTCCCCCCCCAAAGGGCCTCTATGGCATCACGGGCCCAGAGAAACCAGGCCGTGTTGAAATTTAATGTCTTGGAGACCGTCCACACACATCGGGAGTGGGGACGGCTCCCGGGAACGAACCGGCCTGGGGGTGCAAGAACCTTTTCCCGCAAGGTGGTGTCGATAACGGGCGAAATCTGCGGCCGCCCTTAAATCTAGGCGGAGAACCCCTTTCCTGGCACATTCATGAACCCTTTCGTCCCGAAATTTCTAAAGCACAACCCGGGTCTGGACTGCCTCGAGGGAAGGGTCGAGGTCTGATTCGCACTTCCCCTTTTTCACCCGCTTTGTCCCCCTGGCCGTTGCAAGTCAGCTGCCTCCCCAACCTCTCATTGTTTACGGGCAAACACCTGGAATTACCCTCCCCAAGCTCCAAAAAATTTTGGCAGCCGCAATGCCCTTAGCGGAGAAGTGACCCTGGCTTTAAAACAGCGGTGCGGACCCGGGGTGTTGAGCCACCGAGAGTGGGGGCAGGTGAAAGGCTCTGACCCCTGCCCGTTTTTTAAAAAGCCCAACATGGTCATGCGACAATGCCCCTTGTCCATGACAATTTTTGTGTCTTATTCTGAGCGACCTTCCACACTGGAGGAGTCATTACAGACAAACCATCCGCTTTCCACAGATAATTGGAACGTTTGACTTTTATCAAGATGAATCAGGGATGATCTTGTGAGTTGTGGGCCCCCAATTGCCCAGGGCACCGATTTGTTCCGGGTTTCTTCACATTCCCTTTAAAAAAAGAAATGGTTCCCCTTAAAAAAAAGGGTTTTTTTAAAATATAATTTCTTTTTTGCATTTTTTATTCCATTCCCAAAAAAATATTTTACTGGTTTTGCGGTGTGAGCGTAAAAGACACCCAAGGTTTTATGACCCCCAAAAAGTTTTTCCCTTTACTCCTTTATCTTTAGAAAATTTTTCCATTGCAATGGTTTTGAGGTCAGTTGCTGTGAGATACAGCTATAAAATTTTGGTCCTTTGGGAACAGAAAAATTTTTTTCTAAGTGGCATTTCTCCCCACAATTTTTTAAAGTGCTGAGAAGTCATACTTATATTTTTTTGGGGTCATTCGCTGTGAGATAAGCATAATCATGGTCATTTTTAACAGAAATTTGGGTTCTAAGTGGATTTTTCTCCATCACAATTTTTAATGAACTAAATCATATTTTTAATTTTTTTGGGGCATATTGCTGTGAGAAAGCTATAATCAGGTCCTTTGGGAAAAGAAAAA
>JAODAL010084289.1:0-10970 GCA_025379985.1 Phyllomedusa bahiana
AAAGTAAAAATACTTTGGTAAAGGGGGAAATGTATCCAATTCAAAAATGAACGCAGTATGTCTTCATTCAAGTGACATTTTATCACCTAGAACAGTTTAATTACCAATGTATATATTTAAAGCATTCGCAAATTATGACAAGGACATGACATTATGAAATTTTTTAGCATAAAGTATTAAACATCAAGCCACGCTCCATTGCCGAGCATAGGCTTAAAAGTGTCTAAAACGTCTACCTGTCGTGTAAAGCATGTACACCAGTTTTGTGTCCCAAACTGAGCCACAATTCGTGCACAATTGCAAAAATAAATCTGCCCTTTTGTTTTCACTAATATCCTGCACAGCACCAGAAACGGCAACAAAGTTCAAGAATTTCATTTGAACATAGTCTTAAGTTGTTAAATTTGTTCAATAAAATAATACTTAAAGAGAACCTGTCACATAGTTTTTGCCCCCCTGGCTGAGGACAGAACAAGGTGGTGTCAGACCTGCTGTTTCCAGCGCTGTGGCCCTTATTCTGTAACATGCTGTAGTTTTCGTGTATTTAATGCTCAAATCTGCAGTTTTCAGCCAGAAGAGTCATTCGAAGAGTCCTTCAGAGTCAGTTTTTTTCAAACCACGCCCACCTGAGGCTAGCCCCGCCCACTCAACTGAAAAAACCTATTACTTTGAATAGGTAAAAAACATGTGAATAACTGTCAGAGGGGGAGCTAGCCTTTGGTGGGTGGAGCTAAAACACCTGCTCATGAATAAGATTTAAGGGGTAAATGCTCTAATATTACAGCATCTTACAGAATAAGGGGCACAGTGCTGGAAACAGCATGTCAGACACTAGCTTGTGCTGCCCTCAGCAAGGCGGGCACAACCTATGTGACAGGTTCCCTTTAAAGGGTGTTATCAACGTATAACTTCCAGGAGCTGGCCACATGGAACAGAGAGATGGCAGCGATTGAACAGTTCTCTCCATATATACACACCAATAACAATGCCATTTTTTATTGGTGTTCCAAATATAGTGGAGCACACTCACTAAGCTGTATTTGGAACTCCCATAGGAATGGATGAACTGTGCAAGAACAGCCATTTCTGTTGTTTATGGCTGGCTCAAGGAAGTTATGAGTTGTGAACAACTCCTTAAACAGATTATCTGTCTATTTCATGCACAAGGCTTACCATATATGTCTATCTATCTACACACAGCGGAAACCAGAAGTTTACATACACTATATAAAAAGACACATATACATGTTTTTCTCACTATCTGACATGAAATCAGAATAAACCATAGCCGAATTGTGGACTTGCACAAGTCTGGTTCATTCTTGGGTGTAATTTCCAGATACCTGAAGGTGCCTCGTTCCTCTGTACAAACAATTATACATAAGTACAAATAAGATGAGAATGTCCAACCATCATATCGCTCAGGAAGGAGATGGGTTGTGTGTCTCAGAGATGAACATGCTTTGGACCAACATGTGCATATCAACCCAAGAACAAAAGCAAAAAAACCTTGCGAAGATGCTGGCGAAGCTGGTAAGATTTGTTTTTATTATCCCCCATAAAATGAGTACTGTATCGACATGGGCTGAAACGCCATTCTGCCAGGAAGAAGCCATTACCCCAAAAGAAACATATAAAAGCCAGATTAATGTTTGCAAACGCACACAGGAACAAAGATCTATATTTCTGGAGACATGTCCTGTGGTCTGACGAAACTAAAATTTAACTGTTTGGCCATAATGACCATCGTTACATTTGGAGGAAAAGGAGAAGCTTGGAAGCATAAGAACACCATCCCAACTGTGAAACACGGGGGTGGCAGCATCATGTTGTGGGATTGTTTTACTGCCAGAGGGACTGGTGCACTTCACAAAATAGATGGCATCATGAGGAAAGAAGATTATTTGGCAATACTGAAGCAACATCTCAAGACATCAGCCAGGAAGTTAAAGCTTGGGCAGAAATGGACAATGACCTGAAGCATACTGCCAAACTGGTTACAAAGTGGCTTAAGGATAACCAAAGTGGCTTAAGGAGTGGCCATCACAAAGCCCTAATCTCAATTCTATTGGAAATTTATGGGCAAAGCTGAAAAGGCAGGTGCGAGCAAGATGACCTACAAACGTGGCTCAGTTACACCAGTTCTGTCAGGAGGTATGGGCCAAAATGTCTACCAACTATTGTGAGAAACTTGTGGAAGGATATCCAAAACGTTTGACCCAAGTCATACAGTTTAAGGCCATGGCAAATATAAATAATTTTGGCAATCCTAATTGACCTAAAATGGGTAAGGTTTATTGCGATTTCATGTCAGATAGTGAGAAAAACATATATATATTGTGGCCGGGCGACCTTCGGCGGTCGCATGGTGCTGCCCCTAGATGGTACTTAGGGGACGGGTAGAAAACGTGTCACCGGGGGGAAAGGTCTCGGTGGGGGAACCGGGTTTTTGTCGTAGCAACATTAGGTTGCTGACACTCATATGCAGTACTGATTCCACCCATTAGGGTTGTTTTCCCGGAACAGCTCATTTGGGGGTGGGTGGCTGTTCCCACTTCCTTCCGGATTTACCGCCCTAAAAAAGCCGGGAAAACTCGGGGTTATAGGGGGGTGTGGTCAGCTGCAGTTTGGAGCACATGGAGCAGGAGAGGGGGCTCTGAACCCCCAGGCTTGAGGAAGCCAAACCAGTGAAAACTGGGAATTTTGTTTGCGGTGGGCTGGATGGTAGATCCGACCCAAGGTTAGAGGGGAAATTTTTAATGTTTTTTTTTTGTGGCTAGAGGGCCCAAAGGATTTTATTTATGTTATTGATGTTTTGTTCTGTATAATGTGCCTCAATAAAGCGGTTGGGCCAGTTTTAAAAAAAAAGAAATTTTTCGGTGTGCCACCCTTTTTACCCCAAAAACAAAACGTTCCCGAAGCTAAAGACCCCCCTAAGACTTTCCCAAAATGGCGGCCAATGAATGTGATGTCACATATGGGGGGAGGTGCCATGGGGATAATTGGCACAAACTGGGCAAATTGGCACAACTGAAATTTGGGGCAGTGTTGGCAAAAAATTGTCCCGAAGTTGGGACAAGTGCAAAAGTCTTCTGCACAAGATTTAAAAGGGGCCCAGCCTTATTTTGAAGCAGTGCTGCTAAAGGAGACACACCCGCAAACAGCTGGCGTTCGGCTGGGGTTGATAGACTGTGTGCTCTCAGATGAGAGAGGATGACAAACCTGCATATAGATTCTGTGTGCAGTCTAAAAGACTGTGTTGCTAGCCCTGAAAATTTGTTGTTTTGTTTGGCTATGGAGGAACTCCTTGCCCAGTCTGATGCGTCTATGAACGGAGTCCTGAAGCAGCTGACTGCAACCATGAGAAAAGGAGAATTAGAAGCCCAAGCAAAGTAGAAGGCAGACCATGAGGGTTAAAAGCCATTCTGAACCCAATTCACAGTCTGGGAAATGTGGACTCACCCACACATACCAAGCAGTCGTGCAGCTGGAGGTGCAGAGTCCAAGCAGTAAAAGACGGATGTCAAGAGCGTAACCAGCATGAGTGGTTGATGGATCCTACAGGTTGTACATGAGCATGAGGGGATGTCCCGTGCGGAGGAGATGCCGTAATCTTTCATCCAGAAGGGTGGTCCCCTATAGGAGAGATGGGTGATGCTGAGAGAGGACACAGCGTCCTCCTGTTGCCATGAAGCCTACCATCTGATCAGCAAGAGTCCCTGTCTACCACTCGTCCAGGCAGAGGAGAGCCGTGTTTTTGAGGTAGCCACATAGTGGAGAGATGTGCTCCAGACAGCCCTCTCAGTAGGGTCCATAGAGGGTCACAGCTGCAAGCCCTGAGCTTTCAGGTGAATGTGGATTTGCCCCACCCATGCAGACATGGACAGTCCAGCAGCAGTAAAGCCAGACTGAGCCCAGACCATCAAATCTTGTAAGACTGCTCCAGTTGGGGGTATGGTTATGTGCTGTGGGACAGAGCATGATCTATGTGAGGACTTGCTGTGTCTAGGCGGGAGCCCGAAATATGCTGTACAAGTCCAGAATAGTCCTGAGCGCAGTGGTGCTAATATAATTACTTGCACAGGGCTGATGAACTGTATGGTATATAGTACATAATACGCCATGGTGTCTACTAAAATGCCAGTAATATAGCTAACCTGCCTGTGATCCAGGAGTCAGGGGGCAGGGAGTCGGAGCACAGAGTCAGCTCCACTAACTGCCGTCCCTGTGTGAACAGCGGCTAGAGGTGGGCAGCAGCAGAGAGCAGCTCAGTGTCCTGCCCTGGTCGTCATGGCGGTCAGGGCTTAAGTGTGGAGTGACTGCAGCGTGTGATTTAGTCTTCTGCAGAAATACCAGTCCACATCTATAGAGCAGATTAGCTCAAATGTTCCCCTAGGGAGCGGTCGCTTAACAGTACTAGAAGTATTGCCGAGGATGTTGTGTTTTGTGGGTGGATGACCAACGGAAGAAATGTGTTTACCACTACAGTTTCAGGTGGACTACTGTGGTTGTCCGATAGCAACGAGGTTTACTCTGCATCCCTATCCTGCTGAGAGAAGCCTGTGAGTTAGTGTCCAGGCGCTGGATGTTAAGTGTCTGATCCCGTAAGTAAATGTGGTACCCATAGACCCCACGCACTGGTGTTAGGGAGTTAACCTGCAAGTTTCAGGTTCTGTCTCTAGTGTTAAGGCTGTTAATAGCAATAATAGTGCAGGTGTGATGTGGTCGCCAGTAGCAATCAGTTGATGCTCTGCTGGGTGGGGAAAAGGTGATTGAAGATGGCCCTGGATGTGAACACACGTCCAGTGTGTTGCCGATGAAAAGTGAGAAGGCAAACCCCTGGAAATGAGGGAGGCAAGGTTTGTGAAAGTGCTTGGTTATTGACCAACCGAGAAACACACAATCTGAGAAGATTCTCTTGATTTCAGTGTGGGAATTGAACACTGCAATAGTATCAGTGCGTCAGAGTAAGGATGATGCTGATTATGCAGATAGGAATAATGGAAACCCTTGTGCAACCAGAATAAACAAAGTATCACAGGCAGATCTTGGGTGCAGCCCTGAGCAGGGTTATCCCAGAGTGTGTTAGCATTGGATGGAAATCCAAATTGTGACCCTGCAGAAATGAAGAGAACAGCATGCTGGGACTGTAGTTGCAGCTGAGTTCACTGGCTCAATGTGGCTGTATTTCCAGTAGCTTTTACTGCAAGTGGTCCCAAAGACTGCAGTGACTGTAAGGAATGGAAAATGGGATGCCGCTAGACCCAGAAAAGAAGAGGGATCGCTCAGATTGCGCTAGTATGAGGGCAGGTTAGCGAATATTGAACCCATCCAGATGGTAAGGGAATTGCCTGCTTTTGATACTGAAAATAAATTTTCCAAAAAGTTATGGAGACAACATTACCAGGATCACAGAGGTGTAGTGTCTGGTGATATGTGGTGACCTAACAAGGTGGGTGCCCTCATGCACCAAAGATCTGTTGCACTTTACTGAGGTTAAACACTTGATTGAGTGGCCCAATGTGAATACAGAGCCAGTTTTGTATAATTGAGAATCCCCCCCCAATAAGGAGGTGACCCTGTCTGCTAGGGCAGATAACTCCGTTTATAAATGTGTCTGCTATTGACTACCAGCCCATGGTGGGAAGGTTATGAAGAGCAAGAAATAGGATTGACCCTGAAAAGTTAGAAAGTTTCTCCCTTAGAGAACGTGTATACAGGTGAATTGCCAGAAACATCGACTCACATTGCCTGAATGTCCTCTGCTATACAGAGCCAGTAAGCAGAGTGTGACAGGGGAATTTTGTCCTCTGTAAGTAATGAAACGGGCCAGGTAATGATAGTCAATTTTTCAAGGTTGACGTGGGAACCCTAGAATTAGCATGCATGTTATGGGGCCACAGTGGAACCTAGGGTAGCGGAAGTTTCAGTGAGGACCAGAGGCTTGGGATGGAAGAGAATTTGTCACATGGTAATCCTGTGTTCAGTCACAGAGGTATCAGGTTTGGCTTAGTGGTTGCGCACCTAGGAGCAATGTGTGGATAGTGACCCTGAGAGGGTGATTACATTGACTAACACCTCTAGGTGAAGTAAGGTGTGTTGTGGATCCAAACCAAAGTTTCTACCTCTTATGAGCCCCCATAAGAATGGAAGAACTGCCAGTGGATACAATACAAAGCTAGTCTGTATTGTGGGGATAATGCTACAAATTATGATAACACTGGTACATGGTGTTGTATCAGTCACTCTGTGAAGGTCCATCATGCCGGCTGAAGATGGTGACTTCATATTTGTTCCAGAGCAGTTATGCATGGTGCCCACCTATGGAAAAGTTGCTATGGACTTCAATTTTTTTGTCCATTGTAGGGGTAAGTGCATGGATGATCTGTAAATGTAAGCCGATTGTCTCCGCCCCTGAAAATGTAGAGAAGAACGTTGGCACCTTTTAAGAGCTTTGACCCTGGAGGACGGGTTTACAGGGTAATTCAAGGCCTACGTCTTTATCAAGGTTGGGAGGATAATGTGGCCATGCGACCTTAGGCGTCGCAAGGATTCTTGCCACTAGATCGTGTCGTATAGTTGACTGGTATGAAACGATGCCACCGTGGCAAATAATTCTCGTTGGGGGAAGCCAGGTTATAGTTCAGTCATCAACACAAGGTTCTGATCATACTCATATGAAGAAATTTCACAGAGATTAAATACTACTGGTCTCATCATATATTTGCAATGCATGTTGAGACTCTAGGGAAACAGGAGGCACTTCCCAATATTTTGAGTGACACCATAAATGAATGTTTCTCTTCACTTGCAATAGCGTAATATTTGAATACCTCCATTAGGGTGGCTTTCCGAACAGCTGCAGTTGGGTGGGTGGCTGTTGCCTCACTTCCAGATTTCTGGATTTACCAGGCCTATAAAAGCCTTGTACTCTGGGTATATGGGGTGTTGTCAGCTGTTAGTTTGGAGCACAGTGGAGCTGGTGAGAGGAGCTTCCTGAACCCCCAGTCTTGATGAAGCCGAAACCAGTGGAGCGAACTGGGTGAAGTTTTGCTGGTGGTGCTGGATGGTATACTCCAGACCACAGGTATAGTAGGCAATTTTAAATGTTTAGGTTAGTGGCTAACGGCCAGAGGATTTTATTTATTTATTGATGTTTATGTTCTGTATACTGTGCTCAATAAAGCTGGTTGAGGCCTTTAAAAAGTGACGAAGACTGTGACGGCGTGCCATCCTGTTATACCAAAGACGTCGATCCCTATAGCTAAATACCGCCCTAAGACTGTCCACGAATGGCGCCCATATGAAAGTAGAGTGTCACAATATATATATATATTTATAATATAAATATATATATATATAATATATAAATATATACCCAACGTATATAACATACACACCAACCCGGAACAAAAACGTTTTAACCATCTTAAAAAGCAGCAATCTGTTAGGAATCTAATGAAAGAAAACCACCACTACCCACATTTCCATAAACAATAGCTTTTTCACCACGAACATCCTCCGGGAACAATATGCTAATAAATATCTAGCAGAGAGTTCTGGACGAGACTTTCCTTTTGCCATATAATATGACTGAGAATGGTAACTGCACATTTCTCTGTGGTTCACCAAAATTTTCTAAAGGGAGAAAAGAAAAAAAAATTATCTTTTGGCACAACTTATTGTATGTTTTTTGTTTTCTTTTACATTCCTAACTAATTAGTTCAAAATAAAACATCTGATAAATGACACAATAAGCTATGCTTCAACATAGCTTATTCCCTGTTTGGGAAGGCCTATGTTTCAAATAGTAAAAACTCTTGTTTGCTTGCAAACTAGTTTAATGTTTTAGATTAATACTTTCAGAAACATTTACATAGCAGTGACTGTCATTGCCTGCGGCAGGGATTGTCCATTATATGCGCTGGATACTGCAGCACTACAATCAGTGAATGGAGAAAAGCAAGGTGCACAAAACCGGTCCAACATTACTCTCACCAGCTATTGAGATGCATGCTGAAAACTCCAGTAACATTTTTTGCTAAAATATAAAGTTTTGATCAACCCCCTATAATGCCCGAAGCAAAAACCATTGACATACATCTTTCTTGAAGCAATTATAAATTGACAAAAGGTGGTTCTACCCTTCTATTTCAGTGAGCTAAGATCAATGCCCTCTTCTCCACAAAAAAAAAAATACATGAATTTTCATCAGCAAATCGGCATGGACAAATTTAATTGTCTATAAATAAAAATATAAACATTACAAACGGTATATTATGAATTTAAACACATAGGGCCTTATGTATGAAAACTGTCTAGCGGTAAGACTGCCTTTGTTGCCCACAGCAACCAGCGCTCATCTTTTATTTTTCTAGATCCGTATATGAAATGAAATCGGAGCTCTGATTGGTTGCTATGTGCAATCTTACTGCTTGACAGTTTTCATACATGCTTTATACATTTTAACCAAAAAGTGAATGATTTTCATAGTTGAAGGAGAATTACCTATAGGGTCTGAAGCTTTGTGTTTTTTAGACATTCCAATTTTCGGAGGAGCCGATGCCCTGATATCCTTCTGTTTGTTCATAGGATTAGTAAGTAGAGTGTTAGTCTGTGTAACATCTTGGACATCATCTGGAACTTCCACTTCATTGTCCTCTTCCGTTGCGTCATCAGAATCCAAACAAATTGAATCATCAGGAACCTGAGATGTAGCTTTAGTATAGACACTGGCCTTCAGGAGAATATAAATAATCAGTTAGGTAAATCTTTTTGATTAATCAAAAATGTTTCCACTTCGAATAGATCTCTTAATTGTGGATAATTACAATGTGTAATCTTTTTAAACATTAAAAGCACCTACCTAATTTTGCATATGTTCCCCTAATGCTATCAAAACAGCTTTCAACTTAATTCAATACAAAAGGTCACAGTAACTCTTCACCATCCATTTTCTTGCTTATCAAAAATATTTTTTATTGCTCCTTCAACATATAATAAAGTCAATCATAGTAGCGTAAGCACATCAACAGTAATAGAGTTTGCGGTCATTTTAGATCTTTTCGCTGGCATGCATACATTTAGTGCAGCATCAATGTCATATTTTCAAATTATAATGCTCCTTAGTAGCAAATCAATAGCAACATGCGGATACACCACTTGCTCGCTCACCAGGTTGTAGCAAACTGCACGACATTTAGGGGGTCTGCCCCCTTTGTCACGTACCAAAACAGCTTTCAAGACATGATACACTGTCCTAAAATCTTCCCATCCTTGCTAACATTAACTTGTTAAGCAATTTGTACTACAGAAGCTCTTCTGTGGGACGAGACCAGATAGATTAGCTTTTACTCCACATGCACGACTGTCGCTGGGTCAATGGTTTGACTTCCTTGAAACGCTTTTGGTAGGTACTAACTATGGCATATCGGGAACAAGCGCAAGACCTGCCATTTTGGAAAAGCTTTGACCCAGTCATCTAGTCATTAAGAATTGGTCCTTGTGAAAGACGCTCAGATATTTATACTTAAACATTTTTTCTGCTTCCAACACAACTTCAAGAACTGACTTTACTTGCTGCCTAATATATTCCATCCGGGGGCCTTTGTAATACCATATCTTTTTGGTCTTGGACAACCCTTTCATCAAGAAGTAATTATGTCTTGTGGTTCATTAAACGCACGTGCTCAGAGATGGAATTGGACAGTATGATGATGGAAAATGTGTTTTACTTATGAGAATAAGAAAAAAAGGCTGAAAACTTACAGTACTTTTCTTTGTTTCTAAATGCAAACATCGGATCATGGCATTAACATTTGTGGTACAGGTTTTCCAGTCTTTTCCATATTCACCAAGATCACACTCTGGAAACAAAGACTCGAGAAATTCTGCAAAACAAAGCAGAGCAAAGAGTAGGTAAGCCTTTTTGCACAAGAACCCCCTACCCCCCCCAAAAAAATAGACCTATAAACTGGAAAATGCTACTGACTTAAATATAAGCTGGAAAAAACTGTAGTCGGTATGTCATGTCTGTTATTGCCCCCCCTTAATCTTTTAAAAGCACCTTACCCACATAGTTACTTGTCCTAATCAGTTTAACATAGAGTTTATTCTAATGCATCACAATTTTCATGACTTTTTTAATACACCTTTTGAGAACTTGTATCAGCTGTACCTGTTTGTGACACGTTCATTAACCCCTTACTGCCCAGCGATTTTGATGGCGGGTGCTGTAGGTCCTCTGTCAGCAGCGACTTCTTTTGAGGGGTGGGTGGGGGATTTGGTTGTGGCTCCCAGCACCACAGCTGCACTAGGAATGGAGCTGTAAGCAACAGCTCCATTCCCATAGCAGCCTATGAGCACGGTGGGGATTGGCGGATTCCTTCGTCCCCACCATTTAACTCACCCTTGGTTGAGCATAGTGGACATGTCTTTTTTCAATCGTATCAACTATGTAACTGTTTGATTGCCACAGACTGAGGCAAATGGGATTTTTATGCCCAAATTGGGTCAAAAGAGTTTCATAGTGCCCGACGAAGCCTAGGGAAAGTCTTCACAGTCAGTCCTCAGAACCTGATATAGCCATTGGGCTGTTTGTGTAGTAAGGCAATGTTCACACGGCTTATTCAAGCCGTAATTGTGGGACGGATTTCGCCCGCAGTTACGGCTTGAATAAGGGGCAGGACGGTGGCGGGGGAGCTGCCCGCCGGCCATAGACAATATGCATTTATTTACGGCGCAATGTCACTTTCTCCCCCCGCGGCGGATTCGCGAGCGGGGAAGGAGCGATGGAATCCACAGTTCCTATGAGAACTGTGGATTACCGTAGTACTGGGACGGATTGGAGCCGACTGCAAACGCAAATACGGCGCGCAGTACGGCTCCAATCCGTCCCAGAAAAGCCGTGTGAACGAGCCAAATCATTTTAAGGTATATTTTTAAAAGTTTAAAAATGTTATCCCCAGGGG
>JAODAL010084290.1:0-10970 GCA_025379985.1 Phyllomedusa bahiana
GTCACCAAAACTTCTAGCTGTTAAAATGCAGCAAGACCCCCCCAAAAAAACCCCCCTAAATTCCCCAAAGGTTTCATTAGAAAATCAGTCTCAATGCAATTTACGCTCTTTGTATTACCAGGACCCTGATAATTTTTCCCGCCCTTACATTTGGATGACAAATTTAAAGTTTTTGGTGTTCACTCCCGGTCCCCTGAAAAACGCAGTTCATCCTTTTTATAAATTTCCCCCTTTTAAAGTCCCAAAAACAAATTCTATTTTCAACAAAAGCAAACCCGGGGTGGGATTTAGGTTTTAAAAAAAATTTTAAATTTTTAAAAGAAGGGTTTTGAACCATAAACCCTTTCCCCTGGGGGTTAAAGAAAGCCTGGGCCCGAAAAAAAGGTTTTGGGCCCAAAAAAGAAAAAACCATCAGAGTTGTCTAAATTTTCTCATTTTTAAAAGGCCCCCTACCCCCTGGATTTAGAAAGGGAACTGAAAAAATTCCGCTACAAGAAAACAGCCGAACGATTTAGCGAAAAATCCCCTTTTTAAAGGGAAAAAAACCTCTTTGCCCAAGTTACACTTTTTAAAAATTTATACCTTTTACTGAGACACTCAGTCCCGAGTTTCCACCGAACCTTTCCCCCTCTTTTTAGAATTCCCTCCCTCCCAGTCTTTGGTATTTTTCCCCCCCCCCGCCGTGGTCATAAAAATTTTAAACCCTATCTCCACAGTGCGCCTCACAAGTAGGAACCCTCCTTCTAGAGCTATGAAAGGGCCCTTTTTTAACAGCATGAAACCCCCAAAACTCCCGAAGAGCAGTGGTCTTTTCCTTTTTTTGTCGGCCCCCTAGGGAAAGGTTTTCACTCTAATTTCGTTGTTTAAAAGCAACACAAATTTATATTTTATTGGGGGCATACTAAACAAAACAAAAAGGGTAGTATTAGCCGACCCGAAAAAAAAAATAATTTTCAACAAACGGATTCATTCCGGGCAAATTTTCCACCTTCCTTTTACTATTGGCAGCCAAATCCCCAAACAGGCAACACAGAGAGAGGGCAGGAACGTCACCAGTTTGGGGTTTGGGGGTCCATTTGGGTTCTAAAAAACACATTACCCCGTTTTTAACTATGTCACGGCATTTCCTATTCCCCCGGCCCCGTATTTCCACACTGTGAACAGAACAAATCCCCTCTGCCACTTTTTTTAAAGCTACTTAAACACATTTTTCCCCGAGTTTTTCACCCTTTTAAAGGCTTCAAATAATTTGTTATTTAGGGGGCAGCCCAAAAATTTGGCAATTCTAGACAGTGTTTTGTCAAAGATTTGGGGTACAGCGCATTGCTCTAAACCCCTCGTTTTTATTTTTCTGGGGGGGTGCTTGGTTCCCGGTTTGGGAGCCCTTTCCCGCAAACAAAACAACTATTTTTAAAAACCCCTTTATATCAAACACTGTGAAACAGCAGCATATTTTATTTCCCACCCTTTCCCTAAACTTCCCCCCCACATTTTTCCTTTAGTAGGGGGGGGGCCCCTTGGTTGGGGGGCAGCAACTGCATCAACCACCCTACTTTAAACTCTCATAAGAAAACAATTGTTGGGGGAAAAAACCACAATTCCCGGGCAAAAATTTAGTAAAAAAAAAATTTTTTTTTGTATGGCCCCCTTTGGGTTTTTTTCAAATTTTTTTTCAGAAAAAAACCCGCATTTTTTTAGATTTAAACCGTAGAAAAATTAAATTTTAAATTTTTAAAATCCTGGGTTTTTCATAAAGTGGGAGAAACCCCCAATTTTAAGATATTCCCTAGAAAAAAAAATTCTAAATTTTTACCCCCCGGTTGTCAGTTGTCAGAAAAGACCACCCTTTTTTGGGAATAAAACCATAGAAAAATATTTATTTGTACTCTTGGTTTTCAATTTTTGGGGAAAAAAAACCACATTTCAAAAGAAAATTCCTTTTAAAAAAAAAGTCAAATTTGGGGAAAAATTCCCCACTTTGGCTGTTGTATATTTCCCAAAGGGCCCGAAGCAAAACACGTTGAAATTTTGTGTTACATTCTTCCCCTAAGACCAAATTTTTTCCCGATATTCCCATAGAAACAATTCGTTTTTTAATCCTAGTTTTCCAGTTTGGAAATATTTGGGATTTTAAAAATAATTTTTGTTTCCCTTTTTTTTGCAGCCCCCTTTTTCAATAATAGACTGTGAACAAATCTTTTTAGACCTTTTAATAAAATTTTTCTTTCTTAACAAAAGGGGCAAAGGGAGAGGGGTAAAGGGAATTAAAAGTGGGGAAATGAGTGGGGCTCGAGGGACGAGTTTGGGACTCCCTTTATTGCTCTGGACAAAACCACCAAACGTTTGGTTTTAAACCATTAACTCAATTAAAAAAAGACATCGCCAATCTTTTTTTCGGTTAAAAGGCAACCTGCATCCAGGGTTTTACCCAAACCTCGTCCCCTCATCATTTGGGCCAAAAAATGCCGGGCAACACCAAAAATTTACCTCAGCCAACCTTAACAAACGAAGGGCCCAAATGTCAACCCATGTACAACCCCTGTGGGTAAAGATGGGCACAAATGCGTTTTGGGGGCAGAAGGCCAAAATTTTAAAAGATCAAGAGGCCCAAAAAGGGGATTTGTCTTTTCTCCGAAAGCCCAATCCCTAAACCATCAAAAGGGAGAAAGGGGAAACTGGTTCCCTTTTTTTGAAAACCCTGGGGGGTACCTAAACCAAACCGCTTCAGGAAAGTAGACTGTAAGGGCAAGGGAAAATCACTTTTGGGGAAAAAATTAAGTTGATAATGACCCTTTTTTGGGGTCCAAAGTGGTCTTTTTCCCGCAAACATTTGCAAAGACGCTTCATAGTGGATAGGGGGGGGAAAGGGTGATTTGGGATGTCAAATGGGTTCCGGTCCTCAGAAAGGGAGAGGGGGGTTCGCACAAATCAACTGACATTAAAACCCCCACCATGGTAAGTGGGGGAAAAAGGAAAAAACCCTACTAGGTTTTAAAACCGTCAAAGAGGGCCAGGACCCCGTGAAGCCTGGGCCTTTTTTCGATCAAACCTTTAGTTTTATGGTTTTCGCCTCAAAAACTGGAATTTTTCCCCCCCAACAAACCTCAGAGAGGGAAAAATCTAAAGTGTTTTTTAAACCCCCACGAATATGCTTTTGGCACATTTCAACTAAAGCATGAATTAAAATGGAGGAATCACATGGGGAAAAAAGACCCCACAGGTCCGGGGGTTTTCCCAAACCCCTTTTCTTCCCCTTTCCCCCTCTGTCACTTCCAAAAGGGCCCAACGTTTCCCCTGCCCGGGAAAAGTCCCAGAAATGGCATGAAACAAAACATCACCCAATTCCACACAAAAGTTTGCCCGAAATTTCCACCGACCAGGGGTTTACAGCCTAAACCCCTTTTCCCCTTTTCCCCCATTTGACCTGGGACGGGCCCAACAGTGGCCAGGTCCCCAGCTAAGGGGAAAAGGGCCCTTTACCCCAACTAACCTAAAGAACCCCCCCCCCAAAACCAGAATGGGCCCGGCATTGCTATTTTCCCTTTGCCTTGGAAAAATTTTTCCTTTCCCCACTGTTTGGGAAAAGATGGGTTTCCAAACCCCCTCATTTGGGTCTTTGCCCCGCCCCCCAAAAAAAGAAACCGGGGTAGGCTTTCTTTTCCCGGAAAAGCCGTCCCCTTTCCCTGGCCCGCCACAAGTCAGGGAAAAAAAAAACTCCACAAAAGTTGCGCATTTTTTGCCCGCAAGTAAAACTTTACCCCAGAAAAACATTTACTAGTAAGCAGGGGGTTTAAAGGGCCTACATCTCTGTGACAATCCCAAATGGGTGAGTTGGGTTTGGGTGTAGAAGTCTCTAGTGATGAAGGTGGGTCCAGGCTCCGGCGCACACTCTTTCAAAAACGCTGGGAGGGGGCAGATTTTAGATCCCCAAGCTCCACGGGTAGCATCAAGTGCAAAAGAAACCAGGCGTGTTAAATTAATGTGTTTTGGAGGCTGGGCCCAAAACCCCAATAAGGCTGTGGATGGCTTAAAAGGGAATGAGGGCCGGGGCCTGACTTGGGGGAAAACTTGGGGGGAAAACAAGGTGGTGTGTGATAACGGGAAAAAACTCCTTGCGCCCCCAAGATCGGTTTGGATTGCGCACCCCCCTTGCCCGGCCACTCATGAAAAACCCGGTCCCTGCAGAAATTTTTAAATCCAACCCCGGGGATTTACTGTCCTTTTTGAAAAGATGGGGGTCTGACTCACACTTTCCCGGGTTTCCCCACCCCTGGGGGGCCTGCTGGCTGCGTTGCAGCGTCATCTTTGGGCCCCCATCCAAACCCTCTCATAGGGTTATTTGGCCCAAAACCTGGAATTCCACCCTCCCCCAAGCTCCAGCGGTTGTGGGGAGCACATAATGCCATTGGGGCAAATAGGAAAAGGCGCCCGGCCTAAAAAACAGTGTTTGTTTGGAGCCCCTAAGAGTGGAGGGGTTAAAAAATCTCTGCAAAACCCTTTATTGCCCCGTTTTGAAGACGCCCCCAAAATGGTTAGTCCAGGGCAAAGCCCCTTTTTACATGACTTTTTTGGGGGGAAATTTGTTTTGGGAAAAAGTTTTTAAAACACTCTGAAACAAGGGAGGCCCAGCAGTGACGAAAGGAGGAGGGGGGCAAAAGATGGCCCGGGCACAGAGTTCCTTTCTTTCCCTTGGATCTATTTTGGCCCCCACAGTTTTCCCAAAATTTTAAAAGATTCCCCTTTATTAGTGGTGGGTTTTGGAAACCAGGGCTGGTGCAAGGGCTGTTTGATGCTGAGGGGAGGAAGCCGAGGAGGGGGATTTATGCATTGGGTGGAAACCGACGGTAAACCCCCTGTTCCCCCACATTGGGAAAAG
Source organism: Phyllomedusa bahiana (assembly GCA_025379985.1). NCBI lineage: Eukaryota > Metazoa > Chordata > Amphibia > Anura > Hylidae > Phyllomedusa > Phyllomedusa bahiana. The sequence continues at coordinate 4,877 of JAODAL010084290.1, forward strand.
GGTTGGGGACAGGAAAAATTAGATTTTTTGGGAAAGGAATGACCCCATCCAGGTTGGCCCAAAACCTGTCTTCCCCTTTAATTCAGGGGGGTTAAAATACCCGGGGTAGCAAACTTTGCAGCTACAAATTCAGGGTACCCTGGTATATCGGGGTTCGGGACCCACGGTATTTTAACACAACTGCAGCGGGGGCCCCGGGGCGAGGGGGGCCCGGGGCATTCTTTCCAAAACGCCCGGGGCCCTCGGCCCCCAGCTTTTAAAGGCCAAAGCTGCCCTGCCAAACGATTACGTCACCCCCCCCTTTATCGCGCCGCCCCTTTTGAGCACAGCGGCTTTGGGGCCGCGCATCGGAGGAACCGTGGGCTGAGGGGAAAAGGGTTGGCCCTTTTTTTAAACCGCTTTCCCGAACCCGGGCCCCTATTTTCCATCCAGCCGCCTTTTAAATACCCCCCCAGCCTTGGCCCACATAAACCCCCCAGCCTTCCTATATAACCCCCACCTTTCCCAAATATACACCCCAAACCTGCCTACAAAAAACCCCCACCCCGCCTACCTATACACCCTAACTTTCCTACATATACCCACCCCCAGGGCCCAAAATAACCCCCCAGCCTGCCTACATATACACCTAACCTGCCTATATACCCACCAGTCTGCCTATATACCCCCAACCTGCCTATATACCCACCAGCCTGCCTATATACCCACCACCCCTTTTTTATTAAACCCCCCAGTTTTGCCTTTTATAACGCCCCACCCTTTCCCATTTTACCCCCCAAGCCTGCCTAAAACCCCCCGGGGTTGAAATAACCCCCCATTTTTTGCCTATTTTTTTTTCCCCCTTTCCCAAAACCCCGCCTTATCCCACCCCCACCCCCAAAAAGGGCCCATTATATATCCCCCCCGGGTTTTTCCTAAAAAATCCCCCCCAGGCTCCTATACAACCCCCAGCTGTTTTTTCACCCCCTAAGCCCCCAAATTAAACCCCCAAAAACCCCCTAAACTCTAAAAATCCAACCTTATAGGGCCCCCCAATAGCCACCTAAAGCCTGTCGCCTTTTTTTGGGGGTCCCCCTAAAACCCTTTTACCTATCTTTTTTTTCCAATGGGGGACCCACAGAGCGAAAAGCACCGGGGCCCATCTCACCAATCTGGGGTCTACCTACTGAATCCCAAAACCTACCCTTTTTTAAAATACTGTTTACCTATGCCAATCTACCTACCTGTAGCCAAAAAAACCTAATTAAACCCCTCCCTTAACTACTCCCCTACCTAATTTGGGGCCTATTTACGGGGCCTACCTCCCTCAAGCCTACTAACCAAACCTACCAAATTCCTCCCAACCCAAACAAATTTGGGATTTCTATCGGGTTATAAATTCGGGGGGGAAACAGGCCATACCCTGTAACCCCAACCCCCCCCAGGGGTTGAATCCTCTGTTCCTCCCCTCCCCTCTGGGGAGACTGGGCCCTCTAAGCTATGGCCTCTCCCCAACTCTCCCCCCCCCGGGGATGTTTGAACAGAGGTTTGGGGGGAAGGGAGTGGGGTGCGGGAAAAGTGAGGTTTTCTAAGAATTTGGCCCCAAAACGGGCGGGGACGAGTGGCGCTGGGACAAGTCTTTTAGGGTCTGGACGGGGATGCAAAAGCCAAAAAAAGGGAAAGCCCAACGACTCCGGGAAAAAAACACCTGGATTCATAAAAAGGAAACTGCATTTAAAAACACTTATATTCTCGAGCCTGTGTACACGGGTGTCTACACTATATGTTTCACAAAAAGGGGGAGGTATCAAACATTTTTTAGGGCCCCCTTGGTTTACACTTGTATTTTTGGGCAGAAAAATTGATCTTTATTTATAATAGTTTTTGGGGGTTTATTTTAGTCACAAAGGGGGTGAAAAATTGGTGGCCCTTGTTCGGGGCCGGTATAATCCTTTTCCATAGGGTAGTAGTGTTATTGGGAAATTTGTTGGACTGGGTAATAGTGGGTTTTGTTTTGGCCCCGCGAAAGGAGGTATAAAAAAGGTGAGGTAATCACTCCCTTGAAATTTGAAAGAAAACTGCATGATTTAAGAGGTCCCAAATTTGGGTTCGTAGTCGGATAAGCGGGGGGGGCCCCCCCCAATCCAAAAGTTTTCTCGGGGGCCCCCAGGTTTCCCCGGGGTTTACGCCTCTGCTCTCCCCAGGGAGCTTGGATGCCCCTTTTTAAACCCCAACATGATCCAAGCATAAAGGGCCCAATCAAAATGAACAGCAAATTACTGGGGGGGGCTACCCTCCTTGATCCCCAAAAACAAATCGAAAATCAGCAAATTTTCCCTTCCACCCACACAAATTGACAGTAGAATGCAGGAAATTTTTAAAACCCTTCTCATTGACCAACCCCGAAACCCTCTGTTTTTTGCGCTTTCAAATTTTTAAAATGTCACGGGGAACAACATCAGCAACGTGGGCAGCAGTAGAGTGGGCCCAAATAGCCAAGTAGCGCAGCAAGCATTGTGGCAGAAGCCTAAAGGGGAACCCGTGGCAATCAAAATTTTTCCACATCACCAATGCCTGCAAAGCAGGGCACAAAAACAAAAAACACAGGGGGGACCGCCAAAAAACCCTGGGCCACGACTACCTGCCCAACCCGATTTTTTTGGAAATGGTCCGGGCCCAATCAAATTCTGGGGGGTCCAAAATTGGATGAAAGGGCCCAAACTTGCTCGGCAAACCCTATAAGTGTTATCCTGCCCACATCCAGAGTCATCTCGGGAAGGACCTTCCAAACCCCAGCGGGAGAGGGGGTAAAAAGACAAACGAAAACCGTTTTTCCCCTAAAAAAGTTTGGGTCTTTTAAATTTTAACAAAATTAAACAAGCGTGGATCCCTGATGATTTTTTGTTCCAGTTGCCGGGGACACCGATTATTAAACCCGGTCTACTTCAAATGTGAACTACACATTCCCCCTTTAAAAAAGGGGAATGGTCCAAAATTTAAAAAACTTTTTTTTAAAAAACCAAATTTTTTTTTTGGGAAAAATTTTAATTTAGAAAAGGGCCAAAAAGTCATTTTGCGTTTTGTGGGCAGGAACTGGGAAAAAACACCCAAAAAGTAAAGGGTTTTGTTTTAAAAAAAAATTATTCCAATTCCATTTCTTTTTGAAAATTTTAACATTGTCAATGGTTTTGGGTCATGCTTCTGGTAAAAAAACCGGGAATTTTTTCCCGGCCTAAATTTCCAAAAAAAAACTTTTTTTTCAAGCAGTAATTTGTTCTTTCAAAATTTAAAAACGTGTTCCCAAAGCTCATTTTTGCAGTTTTGGGGCATGCTGGTAAAAAACAGCAAAAATCAAAGGGCCTATTTTCCAAAAAAACATGTTTAAAAAAAAACTATTTTTTCTTTGCTTAAATTTTATAGGTCCAAAAAAAGGGCTTTCTGCGCTTTTTGGACTTTATGCTGCGGGAAAAAACAAAATATTCAAGGGGTTTAATTTTAAACAAATCTTGTTTTTTAAATTTTGATTTTTTTGTGCTAATTTAATTCTTAGTGTCCAAAAGGGCAATTCTGCTGGTTTTTGGGGGCAGGGTTTCTGTAAAAAAGGGGGGCCAACGGGGCAAAAAAGGGGAGTACAACCTGTCAGGTTTTGGCCCCCGTGATATGAAAAAAAATATGAAACCCAATTAAAGGGTTTGGGGGGACCATTTTGAAAAAAAGGGTTTTATTTGGGGCCCTTTAAAAGGTTTTAAAGATACTGACAGCACCCCGGCTACCACCGGGAACCCCCCTAAAACTTCGGCCCGTCAGGGGAACCTCCGTGTTCCCCCATGGATTTCTTGGGGCCACCACATATAAGCCCTGTTCTTGGGCCCTTTTGAAAAAAGTGTAAGGGGCTTCCCGCCAGTTTTCCCTGGCCCTTTTCCCAAAACCGGGGTCTTCCCCACGTGTCAAAGGGACCCCGGCAGCTTTTAAAAAACTGACCTTAAAAACACACAGTCCCCCATCTTTCCCCCTTCCCCTTTCAGGGGGTTTTGGAAGAGCATCCCCTTTTAACCCGACCAGTTTCTTTTCCCAAAAACCCCCCAAAACATGGAAAAAGTCATAGAAAAAAAATTTTGTTTATAATCCTAGTTTTTTTTCCATTTGGGAAAAAGGGATTTAAGAACTCTGGGGGAATTTTTCTTGGGCCTTTTGGGGTAAGTTCTTTAACAAGAACTGTGAACCAATCTTCCAACCCCTTTTTTAAAAGTTAAATTTTTGAAAAATGGCCTTTATGGCATTGGGGGCGGTTCCCGTGGGTCCCATTTTTTCATCCAGAGGTTTTTTAAATCTTCTTCCTCCCCAGTTACGTCCACAAAATGGGCATCATCCTCATCAGTCTAAACTGAAGCAAAGGGCGGGCCAAAAGTCACCCAATAAAATACATCCCTCTGGATAAAAAATTTCTGAAGATCCCTTTGATGAAAATAATGCATTTTGGGGTTTAAAGGGATTTCAAAAAACTCAAAGGCTTTAAGAACATGAAATTTTGTCCCGCTCCTATGCCCAATCGGTAATACCCTCAGGGGGAAAGAAGGGAAGCCCGGGGTTTCCCCTCTTGGGCTGCCCCTTGCCATTTTTCCCAAAGGGGCGGGGAAATGACAAACACCAAAAAGGGAAAAGGCGGGAACCCGGAAAATGTTTTTCCAGCCCTTCCCTTTAAAATGAATTTTTGCCTTTGGCAACATACATGTGCATCTTCAAGAAGGGGGGGACATTGAGAAAAATTAAGGGTTTTGGGCACCATAAAAAAAAGGCATGACACCCATGGCAAACCCGGGTGGGAAACTACAAAGTTAAAAAGCATTCTCTTAAGGGCTAATTTTTGAACAACAATCAATGGTAAAAAACCCCTTTGGGAAAAGAATCAACGCCGTGGGACACATTTCGCCCCAAAGAAACAGAAAATTTCCTCTAGCGGTCAAGGAAAAAAAAAGGAAGAAAAAAGGCAGCCAAAGGAGAAGGGGACCGGGGGGGAACGGAGCGTCACCACTTTGGGCCCAAATGAATCACATTTGTCCCAACTTATGGGAAAAGGAAAACCCGAAACCCCTTGAGCCCCCTTCCGGGCAGTTTAAAAAACCCTAATTTTGACAATTAAAATTTTGCAAAATATTTTATTTTATGCTTAAGCATAAGGATTTAAATGATGCTTGACCTAAGGGTTTTCAAAAATTTTTTATGGAGGGGCAGGCCCTCTCCCTATAGAAAAAATTTTCCCAAACGCTACCCAAGGGCCCCAAAACCCTTTTTTTGAGGAAAAAACTCGACTTTTTTTAGCTCACATTTTCCCTAATTTGTACACTGCCCTTTGGCCCCACGTTTAGCTTTTCTGCATCAAAAAGGAAACCTCCCTGGGCCACCGTCTGCTTTTTTGGGGGAAATTTTAATTTGGGGGTTTTTTATAAGGGGGATTTTGGGTATTTTTTTGGGGTTTTTTGGGTTTCTTTTTAAAAAACAAACGATACTCAATGTCCCATTCAGAAAAAATCTTGTTTTAAAAAATTAAATTTTTTCCCGCGTGTTTTTTTTCCCAAAAGGTTTTAAAAAAGGGGAATTTTTTGGGTGCTTTTTTTGGGTTTAGTTCACTGTAAAAGACACCAAAGTAAAGGTCGTATTGAAAAAAGCTTAATTCACACACTTTTTTTATTTTTTCTAATTTTTTTGATGTCCGAAAGGCCTTTTTTTTTTGCTTTTTTTTGGGGCATTCGCGTAAAAATAAACGAAAGCCAATTTTCCCATTCGAAAATCTTGTTTTTTTAAATATTAATTTCTTCCTGCAAATTTTATTCTGAAAGGGCAAAAAGGCACTGTGCGGGGTTTTTGGGGGCCCGGCCACTGAAAAAAAACACCAATAAAAATGTATTTTTTTAAATAAAGCTTTTTTCAAAACCCCATTTTAAATTTCACATGCCCCCAAGGCAATCAAAATTAAAAATTGGTTTTCTGGGTGGGCCCCCTCCTTTACCCGTACAAATCAAAATTTAGAAAATTTTCCCTTTCCCCCCACACAAATGAAAGTAAAAGCAAATTTGAACAAAAGCCATTTGACAACTATTCATGTTGTAATATCAAA
>JAODAL010084291.1:0-10970 GCA_025379985.1 Phyllomedusa bahiana
CAAATTTCCACCCAACATAATACCCCCTCCACCCACATAAAATCCCCCCCCCCTCCAACCCAATAAATTTTCCCCCTCCCCCAAAATAAATACCCCCTCCACCCACAACAATATTTTACCCCCAAAACAATATCCCCCCCCAATATTCCCCTTAAAAACAACAAAACCCTTTCCACAAAAACTTCCCCCTCCACCCACATACAATATCCCCCCCACCCACATACAAAATCCCCCTCCACCCACATACAATATCCCCCTCCACCCCAACAATATCCCCCCCCACCCACTACAATATCCCCCCGCCACCCACATAAAACATCCCCACACCCCACATACAAAATCCCCTCCACCCACATAAAATATCCCCCCTCCACCCACATACAATATCCCCCTCCACCCACATACAATATCCCCTCCCCCCAACAATATCCCCCCCCCACCCCATCAAAACCCACCCCCTTCCCAAAAACACCCCCAAAAAATTACCCCTACCCCCCATACAATTCCCCTCCACCCAATAAAACCCCCCCACCCACATACAATATCCCCATCAATAACCCCCCCACCCCATAAAAACCCCCTCCAAATTTTCCCCTTGACCACCACCCCTTCTAAAAAAACACCACCCCGGAAAAAAGTTAAAAACCCTTCACAGGGTTTTAAAGGGTTTCAGATAAAAGGGAAAAAAAACCCCTTAGGCCCGAGGCCAAAACCGGAAAAAACCCACCCCCAAAAAAACCAAAAAGAACCACCGCCCCAGCCCTTTGAGACCAAAATAGAGGTCAGACACCACTTTAGGTATAACCTACAACACCGCCAAAAGAAACAAAAGGAGAACCCGGTTTAAAACCCAAAAGAGCCCAAAAGGGGACACCCCTCAAGGTATAACAAAACCCACCTTAAAAATTGAAACCCCCGCCATATAACCACAAAACGGGGTAAAAGGAGAACCCGCTCAGGTATAACCTACAACACCCCTTTTAGAACCACAAGAGGGCAGACACCAGCTCAGTTTTACATTAAAGTGAATACAGCACGACCATAAGAAATAAAATAACCCTGAAAATCGGACCACCCGGGGGAGCCAAACTGATGAGTTCTTTCTTTTATTTTTCCCTTTTTTTTTGCATCCTTTCCACACCCGCCAGAGACTTTTCCCGGGCACACTCATCCCTGCAAAATTCCACAAAAAATCTAGAATCCCAATTTTCCACACTCTTTACTATTCCACCTCTGTACAAACTTCCCAGGGGGGGGAGGCGGGTTTCAAGCCCTAACTTGAGGCTAGTTCCTAAGGGGTTGGAGGGTGGGAAGGACTAACCCCCCGAATAATGCAAAAAACTATGGGGTGCTCCCCCTCAAATTTTTTTACCAGGTAGGTAGAAAACCCCAAAAGGGAGGGGGGCAAAAGGCAAGGCCCCAGTCTGTAGGGGTTTTTTCTCCCATTAGGTAAGCTGTAGGGGGAGTTAGGGGGCCCCTTTATAAAGGCTCAACATTGGACCCCCTTTAGGTAGTATACAGGCAGTTTGGGCTTCCCCTGAAGTGGGGTACAGGCAGTTTAAGCTCCTTTAGGTAGTTTGCAGGCATTTTTTTAAAGGGTCTTTTCCCCTTTACATGGCAGAAGTCAGGGGCCCCCCCCCCCCCTCTGGACTTGTAGGTATCAGGGCCCCTTTAAATTTGGGTTTGCCAGGGCCCCCCTTTGGTAGCGGGCCCCCCATAGGGAGTCAAAAGGCTTCCCCCCTTTTGGGAGCAGGCCCCCCTTTTAGCCAGGGGGCCCCCTTTTTGGACAGGGCCCCCCCTTTTTTAAAGGGCCCCTTTTAAAACCAGGGCCCCCCTTTAGGGAGCCAGGGCCCCCCTTTTAGGGTTAGCCAGGGCCCCCTTGGGAGCCAGGGCCCCCCTTTTTGGGTCAGGGCCCCCCTTTTTGTAACAGGGGCCCCTTTGTACCGGGCCCTCTTTTTACAGGCCCCTTTTTAGCCACCCCCCCCCTTTTACCAGGGGCCCCCCCCTAGTAGCCAGGGGCCCCCCTTTTTTTTGGTACCAGGGCCCCCCGTATCAGGGGGGCCCCCCTTGGGAGCCAGGGCCCCCCTTAGGTTAGGGGGCCGGGCCCCCCTTTTGGTTTAGGGCCCCTTTACAGGGGCCCCCTTTTTAGCAGGGCCCCTTTTGACCAGGCCCCCCCTTTTAGCCAGGGCCCCCCCTTGTATCCCGGGGCCCCCTTTTACCCGGGCCCCCCTTTGTAGCCCGGGCCCCCTTTTTGGTAGCCAGGGGCCCCCTTTAGTCAGGGCCCCTTGTAGTCAGGGGCTCCTTTTTGTACTTCAGCCCCTCTTTAGTCAGGGCCCCCCTTGTAGTCAGGCCCCCCCCCCTTGTAGTCAGGGCCCCCCCTTGTTGCCAGGGCCCCCCCTTTAGGTATCCAGGGCCCCCCTTAGTAGTCAAGGGGGTCCCACTGTAGGTAGTCAAGGCCCCTGTAGGTAGTCAGGGGGCCCCCTATAGTAGCCAGGGAACCCCTTGTAGTCAGGGCCCCCCCGTGTAGCCAGGGCCCCTTTTGCAGCCATGGCCCCCCTTGTAGCCATGGCCCCCCTTTTAGCCAAGGGACCCCCTTTTGTAGCCCAGGGGCCCCCCTTTGTACCTGGGGACCCCTTTTAGAGGTAGCCAAGGGGCCCCCCTAGGGTAGCCAGGGACCCCTTGTAGTCAGGGCCCCCCTTGTAGCCAGGGACCCCCCTTGTAGCCAGAGACCCCCTGTAGTCAGAGCCCCCCCCTTGTAGCCAGGACCCCCTGTAGTCAGGGACCCCCTCTGTATCAGGACCCCCCTCTGGTAGCCGAGGGACCCCTGTAGACAGGACCCCCCTCTTAGCAGGAACCCCCCTCTGTAGTCTAGACCCCCTCTCTGTAGCCAGTGAGGACCCCCTGAGTCAGAGCCCCCCCTTGTACCAGGGACCATCCCTGTAAGTCAGGACCCCGCCTCTGTAGCCAGTGGACCCCCTCTGTAGTCAGGACCCCTCTGTAGCCAGGGACCCCCCTCTGTAGTCAGAACCCCCCTCTGTAGCCAGGGACCCCTGTAGTCAGGACCCCCCCTCTGTAGCCAGGGACCCCCCATCTGTAGTCCAGTGGACCCCCCACTGTAGCAGGGTGACCCCCACCCTGTAGTCAAGGACCCCCCTCTTAGCCAGTGACCCCCCTCTGTATTCAGGATCCCCCACTGTAGCCAGGGACCACCACTGTAGTCAGGACACCCACTCTGTACCAGGGACCCCCCCTGTAGTCAGGACCTCCCCTCTGTAGCCAGGGACCCCTGTAGTCAGGCCCCCCTTGCAGTCCGGGGACCACCTTGTAAGTCAGGGACCCCCGTGTAGTCAGGGCCCCCCTTTGTAGCCAGGCCCCCCCTTGTAGTCAGGGCCCCCCTTTGTAGTAGCCAGGGCCCCCCTTGTAGTCAGGGCTCCCCCTTGTAGCCAATTAAAAAAACAAAACAAAAAACAACAAACAGCCACCTTCTACCTGGCTTCGGGCTCCTGCTCTCGGCCGCTCCGAGGCTCCGAACTGCCGCCTGCATAGCGGCGCTGTGAAGAGACGTCACCTCGCCCGCCTACGTCAGCAGTAGGGGCCGGCGCCCGGCCAGGCTGAAGGCCCTAATGCGTTCAGCCTGCCGGGGAGATCAGCGGAGCCGTCAGCGCTAGTGGCGTCTGCGCTCCGCTGACAACAGGACGCAGCACCGGGAGTCGGGGACATTAGTCCCCCAACTCCCGGGCCGGTCTCTGGGCGCATCGGAGCACCAGGTCCCCGCGCGACAGAGAACCGGATGCGCGAGCGGGCCCCAGCGGAGCGAAGGACCGCAAGGCATCTGCCTCCCGGGGCCCACAGCGCTCGGGGGGGCCCACCGGGGGGATCCCCCAATCCCTCCCCAGGCGCCAGTCCAGCCTGATTACACGTCCCTCCCCCCATGCCGTACAATACGATCGTATTGTATGCTTAGGAGATAAGTGCACATGTCAAGACATGTCTATGGGCCGGCGGGCTGTTTCCCCCCCATCGGCCCACCCCCCCGTGCTTCGAGAAGACGTGCTGATCAGCGTCGAGCTCCTGGATAGCAACAACAGGTGTATTGGGCGCATACCGTACACAGTCACAAACACGTGTGTAACAATAGCCTACAGGACACACAGGCCAGGATTAATGTTTATACATGATGTGAATGAGGTGATATTGTGGATATGTTTGTGTAATACACCAATATACATACACATATACACAGTACATACACAGAGATCATACAACACAGAGACATATATTCAAACATACATACACACACATACAATACAACATACACACACACACGTATACACATAATAAACATACACACAGACATCTTATACAAACACATACCCACATGTATACACAATAAATACAATACATACACATTTGCATACACACATGCATACACATTCACATTATTTATTGTCTCCCCTTATTACACTACTTAAGGAAAAAATTATTGTACAGCACGAGGCTCCTCACTCACTCCTCCCTCACCTTCTTGCTTGTCTGGTCCTGGGCGAGATAAAGAGCAGAGCAGGGGGCCGGAGCACCTCTCCGGCCGACAGAGCGCGCTTCCATACTCCTTCACAGTGTGGACAGCCGGCGCCCCTCCTCCCTCCTGACATCCCTGGCATGTCGTCGCCCTCCCCGCTCCTGCCTGGCACATAGCTGCTGCTGCTCTGAATGTATGTGGCTTCCAGGGGACCCCCCACACAGTGGAACAGCTGGTCGGTTCCTAACAGGTCACAGTTAATGACCTGGAACCGGACGTTCTGAGACTTCCGGGCACAGGATCTGGTCCGGAGGCTTGTGCCCCGAACAAAACTACCTAGCGACGCCCCTGCTCGAGTCAATAAGTTTTCCCGCTTTTTGGGGCAAAAGTAGGTGCCTCGGCTTATACTCGGGTCGGCTTATACTCGAGTATATACGGTAGTTTTTAATGCCAGGATTTTTTGAATAAAAATGTACCTTTTACATCAAAGCTATGGTTGGATGCTGGAATAAACTACTTTGTTTTATATATCATTGAAAGGTATGTTTCAACCTTTTTCCGTCCGACCACCAGCTGATTTTTCATTCAATCATTGATAGCTTACCGACTGGAATTTTTTCTTAGATCAGCATACTCCTACAAGAGCTTTGAATAAGGAGAAGTCAAAATTAAAGCAAACCATTTTTTTGGGAAAACGTTAAAAACCCCCCCCGGCCCTTTAATTAGGTACAAAATTAGTAACGGGTGTAAACCCCCCTTTTTCCCTTCCAAAAAACTCCCTCTTTTCCTGCAGATTAAAAATGTTGAAACGTCCAATTTATAACCCATCCATGAAACGCAAACCCACTAAAATTTTGCCGATGCACATTAGCAAATCAGCAAACCTATTACAAACCATTATGAAGTCCCGCTCAGTTTTTCTACGATGGAATGTGTTGTAAATATCCTTTTCTCAGCAATGTTTTTTTGCAGCAATAGAGTTCAGGCGTTAGGTCTCAGCTGGTTTAAATGATTTAAAAAACCAACTTTTCAAATTTTCTCTGCAGGGGGAGAAAAATAGCAGCCTGGTTTGCATATATGTCATTCAACAGAACAGGACCGGTGAGTATGGCACATTTCAAGGAAAAATGATCTGTCTGTTACTGCAGCACATACTATCTAGTTCCAAGCTGTCTATGGAAGAGTCATAAGAAGCAACACTGTTCGTAATTCATGGCCTGGATGTTTCATTTAAATCAGGGGTCTTCAAACTGTGGCCCTCCAGCTGTTGGGAAACTACAACTCCCACATGCCATTGTTATAAAATTATTAAAACATGATGGAGTTGTAGTTTCCCAACAGCTGGAGAGCCGCAGTTTGAAGACCCCTGATTTAAATGAACAGCTAATGATTAGTCCGACATTATCACATAGTTTTGTGCAAAAGTTTTAGGCAGATGTGGAAAAAAAAATGCTTCAAGATAAGGATGCTTTCAGACGGGGTGTTTTTGACATGTTTTTGTTGCATTTTTTTGCAGAAATAAACAGCAATTAATGCTGTGCATCTTTGCAAAAATACAAAACACACCAAAAAACGTGTCAAAAAAGGACCAAAAATGCTCCATGTGAAGGCATCCTAGCTAGGACTACACTGCATAGGACAAAAAACTAGTTTATGGGGTGGTTTTTAGCTTTTTTGATGTTTTTTTGGGGGGTTTTTTTTTGGGGCCCCTTTTTCGGGGAGTCTAGTAAAATTCTCTGCAGATTTTTAGAGGCTTCTAAATACTAAAAACCACTCAAATCTGATGGAAAAACCCGTGCGTGTAGACATAGCCTAGATTTTCAATAGGAAATTTTCGGCCGCAGATTTACAACATGTTTTTCCCAAAACCTAAGGGTATGGGGTTGCTAACTTTAACGCCTAACGACCCCCACCGCTTTTTGACTCGCTGGGGCAGGGGTTTTTTCGCACAGCGACGTCTCCGGCATCACACCAGCACTGGTAATGGGGCTTTACTACACAGTCCTGTTCCCAGCATAGCTCCTAAACACCCGGGGGCGGGGGGAAAACCCCACTCCCTGCTTTTAAACCTTTTGTTGTGGGTCATCCTCCACCAATCAAAAAGGGGTTTTCCCCTGCTCTGTCGGGGTGATCAGGACACCCGGGTTTACCCACAGAGCCCGGGGGAACGGCCCTCCCAGCAGTAGGGGCCCTGGGGGAAAACCCAGGGGGAACCCCAGGGCTGTCTTGGGGGGAAAAGTCAGCGAAACCAAAGGGGGGGACTGTGAGCCCCTGTAAAAAAGCCTGTGCCCAAAGAATCATGGGGATAAAAAAAAAAAAAAAAAAAGTAAAAACATAAAAAGTTTAAAAAAATCATAAAAATAAATAGATAAAAAATAAAAATAAATATTTAATAAAAAATAATTGTGCATACATTACACACACAAAAAAAGCCTACACATATTAGGTATCCACACAACCGTAATAAACTGTAGAATTAATCTAACAAATTAAGTGTGAAATTTGAGTGGCGTAAAAAAAAAATTAAAAAAACTAAAAAAAAACATTCCCCCATAAAGTACAACTTGTCTCGAATAAAACGAGGCCTCACACAACTGCGTCATTGAAAAAATAAAAAAGTTACAACTGTTGAAACGCAAGGAGGCAAAAACTAAAGAAATGTTCCGGTCATTAACTACCATTCAGTCATTCGGCTTAAGGGTTTAATAGAAAATCCGTTCAGCAGTCCCCACTGAATGGATTTTCTGGCAGACTTTTTTTCACACCGCCGGTAAAACTTAGAACATGTTCATTCTTCTGCTTTGTTTCTAAACAGAAAATTAACAATAAAGTCAATGGGAACCGTGCAGAAAGTGAGTGAATGTTTTTGTCCAGGTTTTTGTCAAGGTTTTTGTGCAGTTTGCGCTAGACAAAAAAAAATAGAGAATGATGCACTACAGGGCCCACACAATCCATATAAATATACATATACTATACACAGTAGTGCTCAAAAGTTTACATACCCCGGCAGAACTTTTGCTTTCTTGGCCTTTTTTTTTAGAGCATATGAATGGTAACACAAAACCTTTTTTATCTACGCATGGTTAGTAGTTGGGTGAAGCCATTTATTGTCAAACTACACCTGACAAAATGTTCTGACCATTACTATTCAGTAGAATGCAAAGTAATAGCTGAAGTGTAGTAACAATTCATTGCAGATCTGTGTTGTACAGTAATATAGCATCCATATGGCACCCATCTATAGCCTCATACTGTGCTTCTGACTTAATTTCCCATGTAGTATGATTCTTGCGAAAAAGTGTTATATTCCATTGCATGCTGTATTATAGAAATCTTCTATTCCCTTGGAAGCATTTTGCTGCTATATGGAAGCACATGGAGTGTGTAGGGCTTATACATTTAAGGCAAAGTTGTGCACCACAAAAATATGGGCTTACAGGGGTTTTCCCATCTCAAACAATTATGGCACATCAAAAAAGATATGCAATAAATGACTGCTAGGCACAAGCCCCAGGAGGTCACCTGGATCCGTCTCGAAAACGTTGTTTCTCTTACCTCCTGGTCTTATTTATGTTGTTTACTTCTTTTTCTATAAAAGTTTCAAGTACAGCCAAGTAAATGTGCAGATGTCAGAACCTCTCAGTTTGCTGTAGCCAGGGCACAAATAAGGAAGGGGGTAAAAGAATCGCTGTTCCTAAAATAGGTGTAGGTCCCAGAGGTAGGACCTGTATTTATAAGACATTTATGGCATATCCTGTGGATATGCACTAAGGGTGACATGTATGAAAGGGTTTTTCACCCTTTTTCTGGCATGCAATGCACCTAACTGAGCCGGCTACGATGTCTAATGCACCTAATTAATGTGTTAGACGCATTGTTCGTAAAACTCGACACTTTCTAATGCGCCTAACATGAAGGGGTGTTCTGGGGGTGCTCTGGGGGTGTTCTGGATATATGTCACACCACACTCGTACTATTAGACACATATGAATGTGGTTCTGCAAAACTAGAAGCATTACTGCTCAGACCGGCAGACCTATCTCAATGTGGTCTGCCTGAGCCTGAGGAGTCGAAGTGGAGATAGATTGCTGTAAGGGGCAAAAATGTCCAATATTTCTCAAGTTACACCAGTACAATAATAAAAAGTAATTTATTCTAATTATCAAACTGTATTAAATTCAATTATTTAAATTTAATGAAAAATATGACCATATAAATTAATAAAAAATATATAATATCCCAAAAATATAAAAATATCTCCTATAAAATGTATTTAAAATTTTTACTACAGTAAATTTTAAATTTATTTTTGCTGCTCTCACCCTTTATTCTATATATAGTAAGAGCCAGCCCAGCACAGGTATTGCTGTCTACAGATAGTAGTTTCTTCCTTTCTGGCTTATAACCTTAGTCATGTTGCAATGGTCGTTAAGAAGTTGGACACTGACTGATACGATTGCTACCTCCAAAAGGTGGCACCAGACAGACAGTTTATTTCTTTTGTATGGGAGTGAAAAATAACATTGGATTGAGAAATAGCCATAGACCCCTCATTGGAGAAGACAGATTATTCATGACATAACAAAATGATTAGTGAGGAGGGATTTTGGACTCTTAATGGATAACTTTTGCCCTGTTATATATTTATCCAATACAACTAACTCATATAACATGTAATATAATATCTATATAGAAAGTTGTATTTTTGGATGTATCGTGACATAACAGTTTATTACATGAGTGTATTGTCACAATTCAGTGGCGTGCAATGTGAAATTGGCTTTACCTTCTCTCCTTGCTTTCATGCCAGCTTCTTATCGCTTTCTATAATGTAGACAATCAATCTGACTGCCGGACTCTGCTGTCACCTCAGCTGCTTGCAGAGGAAGCTCTTTCATGCATTGCAGAGATAATCAGATGACTGAACTGTCATTTTCTATTTAAGTGGCTGAACAGCACAAACCAAAGCTTCATCTAGTTTTACTATGTGTTTAAGAGACAACTGGTAGGCAGGTTAATACGCTATCCCCAGCCTCGCCAGAGCAGTAATCCAACTCCAGTGGAAATGCAAAACGGGTTTCCTTAAAATACAATTTTCAAAACAATTTTGAAATAAAAATAGCTAAGTTTCACATTTTTTTGCCTGATGATCTTTGTGCAATATAGTAGTAGATCTACACATATTATGGTTGGTCTGTTGATATAGTAGTGCATCTCAAAAAATTAGAATATCATTGGAAAGATAATTGATATAAATAATTTAAAGGGGATGTATCGCTTCATCAGTTCGGCTGTTCTCTTGAAGCTTCATGCTCTCATTTCCTGAAATCCAGGGGCGTTTCTTCCCCTCCCAGCTGGGTGTTTCTTAACTGAAGGGGGATGACATCATCCCCCCCTTCACTGTTCATGCTCACACCCGAGTCAGTGTGCTCTTCCCCCTCCCCTCTCTCATGTCACTGTGTCCTCTCCCTATGCAGTCTTATTTCATAAGAGTTGTTTACATACCACATGCCTGCATTCAGTCTGGACAGCCTTCTATGAACTCAGAGCACTGATCTCTTCTCCTCTCACAGCTGAAGGTTTGTTACAGTTGAAGACTATGAAGACTGGATGAGCAGCACAGATCTCTCTGCTATGTTTACACGCAGGAGCATTTAGGCACCGAGGCACAATTCTGCTGTTTTCTGATTGTAGAAACAGCTACAGTGTTAGTGTGTTTCTTCTGGCTGTGCAGAGTGAAATGCTGCCGGCCCCTTATTCTGAGTGAGAGAGGCAGCCTAATGCTCCGTCTATGTTTACACTTAGGCACCGAGGCACAATTCTGCTGCTTTCTGATTGTAGTAACAGCTGCAGTGTTAGTGTGTTTCCTCTGGCTGTGCAAAGTGAAATGCTCCCGGCCCCTTATTCTGAGTGAGAGAGGCAGGAATGCTTGCTCCTGTGAATAGGAACGGGGGCCAGACAGAATGTAAATTAGTAGAGCTATCAGCCAATGACATGAAAGGAGGTGGGATCTGACTGGCACTGGGGAACTGTGTTTACAGACACAGAAGATAAGGGATCCTGTGAAAACGAGACAGCTTTGCTAATGACATCCAATTGCAAAGTTGCTTGTTTTCACTGTCCCCTTATTCTGAAGACCATTTAATGAAATGATACAACACCTTTAAGTCAAATAGATAAACCCATATATGTAGATTCATTACAGTATGAATTAGACGGTTTAATATAATATATTTGTGAGGCCTATAACAAATAAAAAGATAGCCGTGGAGAACTCCTTTAGTTTTCAATGATATTCTAATTTTTTGAGATGCACTAGAAGTAGATCAGCGGTCCCCAACCTTTTTTCTACCAGAGACCGGTTTGATGCACTACAATTTTTCCACGGCCCCGTGGGGGACGTCGTAATTGGGGGCGTGGTTATTAGGGGCTGGGTTATGGAGGGGGGGTT
>JAODAL010084292.1:0-10970 GCA_025379985.1 Phyllomedusa bahiana
TTTGGGATAAATTTAGCCCTCGGCATCTTTTTCCCTTTGCACAGTTTTTATTCTCACGTACTCATTGTAGGTGCTTTCAATGTCTAAAAGGGTTTAACTAGGGTTCTTTAAGCAATCTGCTGCTATGCCGATTCTTACACAGAAAGCTCTAAAGCACTGTGTATTCTGACACCTTACTATCATAACCAACATTAGTAACTCTTTGAACAATTTGTTTTTCCTTAGGTCTTTGGTGGTATGGTTGATTAACCTTCCCGTTCCTCCCCCTTACATGAATCAATAATTTTGGGAAACCATGAAACTGTTGCTGGGTAATTGACTGCTCTTTCTTGATCATTTGGGGGAAAATCCTTATACGGGAAATTCACTATAACGATTCTACATATTTGTGTGTGATGCTTTTTAAAAGCTACACTTTTCGATATAAGTTTTTAATGTAGTAATTTTTAGAAACAAAATTTCATGTTAGGTTTTATAGAGTTAAAGGGATTTTCCGGGCTTTTTTTTTTTTCCCCTACCCCCCTTTTCGATAATTAATAAAATTTTCCCCATGCCCAAATATTTAAAATAAAATATGCCCTAATCACTTCGAGGGCACCCACTGAACTGAAGCCAATATTTTTAATGTTTCAGGGGCTCCAGCTCAAAAACTTTTCTCTTTTTCCCTCTAAAAAAAGGTGACCCAATGCACCTGTCACAGTTGATTTTGTATAAAAACTTAGCGCATTACAAGAAAAAGGGATATATTCACATATGTTTTTTTAATGGGCTTTTTACAGATTCCTTCTGTAATAAAGTAAATTTCTGCTTACAATTGTCCTCTCTTGATATGAGTGCGAAAGTAACCCAAAATGAAATAGAGGGTTTTTCCTCATGGTCGAAATCGTCATCGAAAAAAAAAAAAAGTGATTCAAAAGGACATTTTTTTTTAATTATTCTGGGAACATCGGCATTTTGCACAAGTGGGTTTCGGGTTTTTTCACATTGCATAGAAATATGAAGGTTTACCCATTTCTGGCGTTAATTTTCTTACAAATTTCATCCATTTTTCATTTCAAAAATCTTTTATTCTAAGTTGGGGGCCCCTAAGTACCATAGGAAGTGGTAGCCCCCTATTCAGGTGAGGCACGAATCAAAAGGTGGTTTTTTTTTGAAATAGTATTGCTTTTTTTTTTATTCGCCAGGCTCATATTGTCATTAAAAAAAGGGGGTAAAAAAACTCAAAAGCCATTCTGCTGAAGAAGGCTACATCAGGGAATACCATTGACCTAAGGGATTATACTTGGTCTACAAAAAAAAATAGGATTTTAAGTACTTTGAAAATTAAATTCTATTAACTCCATTGAAATACCAAGTTCCCAGCCAAGAGAAAACAAAACATTTTCTGTTTACCATACTGCATCTCGGTGCTATCTCTTACCAAGGTAAGCAATGCAAACACTGAGTCAAAAACATAGTGTAAGAGACAATTGGATCAGATTAGACCGCGGCATCTTCTTCCATTGCACGGGTTTGTATTCTCACGTGCTCATTGGGGCTTTTAATGTCCCAAAAAAGGGGTTTTAAATAGGGTTCTTTAAGCAAACTTGGGTATGCCTTTTTACACAGAAAGCTCTAAAGCACTGTGTATTCTGACACCTTACTATCATAACCAACATTTAAAATTTTGAACAATTTTCTTTCCTTTGGCTTGGGGGATGGGTTGATTAACCTTCCCGTTCCTCCCCCTTACATGAATCAATAATTTTGGGAAACCATGAAACTGTTGCTGGGTAATTGACTGCTCTTTCTTGGATCACTTTTGGGAGGGACTAAATCATTCATAAAGGATTAACTATAACTTCTAATATTTGGGTGATGCTTATTATAAACATACCTTACTGTTAAGTATTTAATGTATGTAACATATAGTATCATAATTCATGTTAGGTGTTTATGGAGTTAAAGGGATTTTCCAGGCTTTTTTTTTTTACCTAGCCCTTTTCGATAATTAATAAGAGGACTTTCCCATGTCCAATATTTAAAATAAAATATGCCCTAATGCACTTCGTATGGCACCCACTGGACTGAATGCCAATATGTTAATGTTTCAGTGGCTCTCAGGCTCACAAACTTTCTCTCTCTTTCCTCTAAAAAAAGGTGACCCAATGTCACCTTGTCACATGTTGACTTGTGATATAACATACTTACAGAGAATAAGGATATATTCATATGATGTTATTTTTAAGTAGGCTTTGGTACAGATTTCCTTCTGTAATAAATGTGAATTCTGCTTACAATTGTCCTCTCATTGATATGAGTGGGAAAGTTACCTCAAAGATGAAATAGCATGGATTTTCCTCATGGGCTCGAAATCTGTCATCGAATAAAAAAAAAAGTGATTCAGAAGGACATGTTTTTTAGATTATTCAGTGTGGAACATCTGGCATATTGTCACAAGTGGGTTCTGGTTTCACATATGTCATAGAAATATGAAGGTTTACCTCATATTTCTGGCGTTAATTTTCTTACAAATTTGCATCCATTTTCTCCATTTCAATAATCATCTTATTCTAAGTTAGGGGCACCTAAGTACCATAGGAAGTGGTAGGACCCTATGTCAGGTGATGGCACAGAATCAGAAAGGTGAGTTTTCTTTAGAAATCCTGTGTATATTCCACCCACAAATCTACTGGAAAGCCTGCAGCATTTCCATCCAAACCCTCAAAGGTATGTGACACTAGAGAATAAACCATTGCTTAGTCAGCTTTTATGTTAAATGTTTTTTGCTGATATTTTTCCATTTCACTGTTATGAAGAAATAATCTTGAAATCTTGTAGTTTTTACTAGACTGACAGTTCCTGATTTTTAGAGATTACTTTTTAGCCATACTATCGATATCTGTAACGGGATGCAATGTAGTCAGAACACCAGTCCATGGTCTTGCCCAAGCTCTTAGCCAGCAGTCCCATGTAATAGGACACACCATGATCCGTGTGCCAATCAATGCCTGTGTAGCCATTTGCACACAGTCGTCCCCTAGGGGGAGTGCACACTGGCTCTTCCTAGTTTAAAGGGCCATCATGTGCCACTCATTTGTTACTCAGCCAACCACCTCTGACCCTTAGCTTTTTCTGGATACCATATGCAGCATCCCACACCCAGTTATTGGTGTCTGCTCCATGTGTGTCTATCATCTCTGTGCGTTCCTTCCTCATTGCCCTCCAGTTACCAATCCTTAGCTAAATTCTTGACCCTGCCTTGTTTGACCTGTCTACACTGACCTCATGTCTGAATCTGACCTCTCTAGTATGCTGCCTGTTTGCCTCTTCCTGACTACACCTCTGCCATATCCTATTCTACTCTCCATGTTAGTTGTCACCTCGTGGTCCTACGTTGCCAGTAGTTACCTGGTAGTTCCCCAAAGCCAATTACAAACTGCCCTGTGGCGGGCTCTAGAGAAAACTGGGGGATACTTAGGGGCTCCTGGGGGCAACTCTCTTCAGGGACCCAGCGGATCTACAGTGGGGAAAATAAGTATTTGATACACTGGCAATTGTGCAAGTTTTGTAACCTACAAAAAAAGGAGAGGACTGTAATTTTTATCGTAGGTAGACTTCAACTGAATGAGAAAGAATTGAAAAAAAAAATCCAGAATATCACGTTGTATGATATTTTAATAGTTAATTAGCATTTTATTGCTTGGAATAAATATTTTATCACCTACCAACCAGCAAGAATTCTGGCTCTCACAGACCTGTTAGTTTTTCCTTAAGAAGCCCTCCTACTATGCATTCATTATCTGTATTAATTGCACCTGTTTGAACACTTGTCCACACACTCAAACAATCACACTCCAACCTCTTCACTAGTGTTGATCGATTTAATCAAGAAAAGTTAAAATCAAGTCTATTTTTAAGTTTTTATCGATCTTGATCCGATCCGATTTTTTCCCTCAAAATCGGTTAAAAATCACGATCAAGACTATTTTCGCTGTTTCCTGTACTTTTGGCCGCCAGTCAATCAGTGCAGAGCACAGGGAGGAGTCAAGAACGTCATCAGTGAAGGTGTAGGGATCTCATTGGCTGCTTAAATCACATGACGCTGTATTATGTATGTCACTGTATTACCTGGTGAACGCCATTTCGATTACAGTCTGTGAACGGAACACACTGATCTCTCTCCTGTGCTTGGTTAAAAGCAGGTATACACACCATTTTCCAGCAATTTGACAAGGGAAAAGCTGCTGGATAGATTACTTAGGGTTGGAGTATGGCAAGATTAGGGAATCCTAGACAGTAGTAGTTTGGGATTTTGATACTGCTGCTGACTGCATCTTTAACATCTTTATTTTGATTGCCCAAAAGTTCCTTGCTGCAGTTTTGGGGGACAGCTTGTGCACAAGACACTGATAGGAAATCTGTCAAAAGAAATCACTGTGATATACTGGTTTCTTGCCAAAAATTTCATTCCATGCCCAAAAGTTCCTTGCTGCAGTTTTGGGGGGACAGTTGGTGTACAAGACACCGTTCTTCCATAAGACCCCATTTCACAGATATTCCATAGAATAAATTATATTTCTAATTCTAGTTGGTTGCTGCAAAGTATAGGGATTTAAGAACACTGTTGATTTGGTGTCAGGGTTCTTCCATAAGACCCCATTTCACAGACATTCCATAGAAAAAAAATATGTTTATAATCCTATATGCCAGTTGCAATGTATAGGGATTCAAGAACACTTTTGATGCACTGTCTTGCTGTCAGGGTTCTTCCATAAGACCCCATTTCACAGATATTCCATAGAAAAATTCTGTTTCTAATCCTAGTTTCCCGTTGGAAATTACATTTGCCTCTGGAGTATAGTTCTTCAATAAGAGACTGTGAACGAATTTTGACCTTTTTAATATCTATATCTTTGAACATAGCACGAAAGGTTAAGCGAGCAAAGAGGGGCGTAGGACATGGAGCTAGAGGTACGAGACAATCACTCCTTCCAGTATTCCGGACAACACACAAGCGAGCACATCCTCAGTTGCAGAACTATCAGGCCTGTCATCGCTTAGTCGGTTCCCTGTGCGTCTTATTTCTGAAGTGCGGCGCACTGCATCCAGCAGTTTTAACTCCTCTTCCTCTCAGTCACGGCCACAAATATCAACATCATCATCACCATCAGTCCAAATTGAAGCAAAGACGGGCCAAATGTTACCCAATAAACAGACCCCACTTGATAATCCATATTCTGAAGAGCTCTTTGATGACACAATACGGTTTGGGTCAGAAGGCATTTCAAAAGATCGAGAGGCTCAAGAGTATGATTTTGTCTGCTTTGGCGGCCAATCACTGATGCCCTCAGAGGAGGAAAAGGAAGGTGGTCTCTCTCTTTCCACTGGATTTGCCATCTTTAAGGTGCGAAAATGCCGAACACAAGAGACAAAAGGCATGGAACCCTGTATATGTTCTCCAGACCCTTCCATAAACATGGAGTTGTGCCTTTGTCAACATACATGCCCATCTACAAGAAGGGCAACAGTGTGTACATTAAGGGCATGGGCACGATACAAAAAGGCATGCAACATAAATGCTATCATGGCAAGACTGACAGGATCTACAATGTTACACAGCATGCTGTGGGTATAATTGTGGACAAGCAGACCAAGGGTAAAATCTTTCCCAAAAGAATCAACGTCCATGTGGAGCACATTTGCCACTACAAGAGCAGAGATAGTTTCCTCCAGTGCATCAAGGAAAATGAGAGAAAGAAAAAGGAAAACAAAGTGAAAGGCACCTAGGTGGAACTGGAGCATCAGCCAGAATTTCCAGGAGAAGATGACTTCTTCCTCACTCATGGGAGCCTTGAGCCCATTCCCGACGAGTTTATGGCATAATGTGACAATATCCTTTGCAAAATATCCCATTGTTGCTTAAGCATACTGTAAGGATTTAATGGTGCTATGTAAGGCTGTTTCTAGTTTTATATGGAGGGGCAAGCGCTTTTGTATAGGCAGAAATTTCTCAAGCGCTACCCAGGTCTTGACTGTCTCCTGAGGAAGGCTCGAGGACTTAGCTCACACTTCCGGCGTTCGGAAAATTGGTGCCAGGGGTGCCAATAGGGCAGAACTCCTGTTAGGGGCCCTAATCAAAAAGGAGCCCAGTGAAATGTTAAAAATAAGAACTAGTAATGGGTGGGGACCCC
Organism: Phyllomedusa bahiana; assembly: GCA_025379985.1. Taxonomy (NCBI): domain Eukaryota; kingdom Metazoa; phylum Chordata; class Amphibia; order Anura; family Hylidae; genus Phyllomedusa; species Phyllomedusa bahiana. The sequence goes on from JAODAL010084292.1 coordinate 6,174, forward strand.
ATTTGATTTAGCTGCATGGGGCCCTGAAACGGTTAATAGATGACTGACGGCAGCCCTGGCTACCACTGCACCCTCTATAACTACGGCCCTGCCAGCTGAACCTCCATGTTCCCCGTTGGGATGTTCTTGCTGCCACCACATATATGACATGTTCTTGGGTCCTGGTGAAAACAAGTGATAGAGGGCATCTGCCAGTCACCATGTGCCACTTCCATTACCGATGTCTTCTTATGTGCCAAAAAGGCCCCCTAGCAGCTGCTACCACTGTACCTGCTAAAGCTATGCTGTCCTCATCTTTTCAGTTAGCCATTGAAAGGAATTAATTATTTTAGCCTGTGAATTTTTTTCTGTGACTTTTAGAGCCAAATTGTGTTCACTACGTTGTACCACTTATCCAGTTTACTGTTATGGATGGTAATTCCAGCTTCTCCTCACCTGTTTCGGTATAAAAATTAACATGATCATCTTTTCCTATTGACTTTAATGGGAACTGATGATCGTTCGAGATCGGAAATGGAAAATAGACAAGATTTTCTTTAAAACTCGAGAATCAACTCGATCTTGATTTTTTTAGTGATCGCTCATCTCTGCTCTTCACCAGTGCTAAGACCAGAGAGTTGTCTAAGGACACCAGGGACAAAATTGTATACCTGCACAAGGCTGGGATGGCCTACCGGACAATAAGCAAGCAGCTTTATGAGAAGGCAAGAACAGTTGGCGCAATTATTAGAAAATGAAAGAAACACAAGATGACTGTCAATCTTCCCTGGTCTGGGACTCCTTGCAAGATCTCACCTTATGGGGTAAGGATGGTTTGGGAAAAGGTCAGGAATCAGCCCAGAACTACACGGAAGGACCTGGTCAATGACCTGAATAAAGCTGGGACCACAGTTTCAAAGATCACTGCTAGTAACACATTACATTGTCATGGATTAAAATCCTGCAGGACACGCAACATTCCCCTGTCCATGCCAGCACATGTCCAGGCCTTTTTAAAGTTCATAAATGACCATCTAGATGACTCAGAGGAGGCATCTGAGAAAATAGTGTAGTCAGATGAGACCAAAATAGAAATTTTTGGTATCAACTCCACTCGCTGTGTTTGGAGGAATAAGAAGGATGAGTACAACCCCAAGAACACTGTCCCAACTGTGAAGCATGGGGGTGTAAACATAATACTTTGAAAGTGCTTTTCTGCAAAAGGAACAGGATGACTGTACCATATTGAAGGGAGGATGGATGGGGCCTTGTATCTCAAGATGTAGGTCAATAACCTCCTTCACTCAGTAAGAGCATTTTGGCTGGGTCTTCCAGCAGGACACACAGCCAGGGCAACTAAGGAGTGGCTGCATAAGAAGCATTTCAAGGTCCTGGAGTGACCTAGCCAGTCTCCAAACCTGAGCCAAATCGAAAATCTTTGGAGAGAACCGAAACTCAATGTAGCAACAGCCATTAAATCTGAAAGATATGGAGAAGATCTGTATGGAGAAGTAGGCCAAAATCCCTGCTGCAGTGTCTGCAAATTTGGTCAAGAACTACAGGAAATGTATGACCTCTGTAATTGCAAACAAAGGCTTATGTACCAAATGTTAATATTTATGTTTTTCTATTGTATCAGATACTTATGTTGTGCAATAAAATGTAAATTAATTATTGTGATTGTGATTTTATGTTTTTTTTATATATATTCGGTCTCTCACACTTAAAGCGTACCTATGATAAAAATTACAGACCTCTCCATTCTTTGTAGGTGGAAAAATGTGCAAAATTGCCAGTGTATCAAATACTTATTTTTCCCACTGTACCTTCTGTCTCTGCTGAGCCTGACTGTAACAATATGACAGGATTGCAGTAAAAAGTAACACTTCCATTATAAAGTTGGTGATGGTTACAGCTTACCCCTATATCCTGCACAAGTCGCAGAACATGTCTAGAACACTCTCCCACAGAAATCAGTAAGTCATCACAGGTTCATATGTACCATGTGGATGTTGTAAATCATATCTCTAAATACTGTTAACAACAGCTCAGCCAGGATGGCTGTCTCCATAATCAGCTATAGAAGAAAGCATAAAAAAATTAACAGTAAAAAAAATCTGATAAAAATAATATGTTCCACTATATGGTTCAAATAAGTAGTTAAAAATATAGGTGATATATTACCTTTGAGTTACAACTGAAATATAAGGTGACTTGCCTTGTTGCATGACAATATTTGCAGGTCTGTATTTTCTCCAAAGCCATTTTAGCATCATATTGTATCTGTCAGACAAAAATTTCCCCAAGGCTCAAAAAGGTTCAAGTGATCCAAATCTAGTTCACAATAGAACACTACTTTGGAGTGGAGAAAGAATTATTCTTTTGTCACAAAAGCACAATGCACTCCTAAATATTTCACTTCTGTTTTATGAAGGTACAAGGTTTATGCAGAATGCCATGACTTTCTATTTTGCAAGTATAAAACAGTCCGTGTACATTGCTCAATAAATTAATTAGGTGTAGTTTAGTTGAGCTGTGTAAGCAGCATTCCAGGGATTTTTTTTTTTCCAACTGCGACATGTGCAGAGTGCACTGCTAAATAAATAATTTAAGTGCAATTAAGCTGAGCTGTGTAAGCAGCATTCTAAGGATTTTTTCCATCTGTAAGATAGCCAGAGTGCACTGCTTAATTTAACAGCACAATAAATAATTGCTTACTATGTTTTGTAGTCTAGGTATGGTTCTACTACTAATGGTATGGCATCCAAAACAGCACTGGAGCTAGGTGAAAGTAGTAGTCACAGCTACATGAGTAGGGTGAGACTTGGCCATAGTGGAGTACAATTTCTGTTTGGTGCCAAAACTGAGATAAAGCCTGGGCAATATTGCATTAATACATTTGTAGACAGCATTTCTAACCAAGCATCTTTTCAGAAAAATACTTTACACCTGTGAGCCCCTCCTCAGAAATAAATAAATATATAAAAATGTATATATGATAAGTGTATATATCACTTGCATACCAGTCCTGTGGTGTTAGTAAAACCTTCCGCACTGGCAGCTAATTAGTCATGGGTAAAAAAAAAGAAGCTATACCAGGACTATATTTACAACTGATACCGACAAAGGACGGTATGTATGTACAGGTCTGTGCCAGCAGTTTGGTGTCCTTCCTGGCCAAAACTGGCACAGCCCTTTTCTTTAGATTTATAATCAGCCACACTCTAAAATGATGCAAAAACAATACAACATAAGCAGCACTTTAAGGCACTAAAAAGTAGTCAAAGAGGACATAAGAATTTTTTGAAACAGCATTTCTGCTAATATAAAATCTATAAAAAAAATTCCAGGTGGGAACCTACTCTATATGCTACCTCTCTTAGTGTCTGTTCAGACCTCCACACTTCAGGGTTAGAAGGCTCCAACTGCAAACCTAATCTGATTAAAAAGCCTATGTAGGCGGGCAGAGTGCACAAACGAAGATGGGGACTAGCCACCTCCCCAAACAGTCAAAAAACAGATTCTGGTCAGCACATCCGTCTTGAAAAATAGGCATATAGGTGCACACTGTTGTGGCAGTCAATAGCTATGCAAAAACGATACAACATCAACAGCACTCTAAGGCACTAAAAAACAGTCAAAGAGGACATAATCATTTTTTGAAAAAGCATTTCTGCTATTATGAAATATATCATATATAGATGTGCTGACCAGATTCTGTTTTTTGACTGTTTGGGGAGGTGGCTAGTCCCCATCTTCGTTTGTGCACTCCACCCACCTACATAGGCTTTTTAATCAGATCAGGTTTGCAATTGGAGCCTTCTAACCCTGAAGTGTGGAGGTCTGAACAGACACCAAGAGAGGTAGCATGTAGAGTAGGTTCCCACCTGAAATTGGGGTCACCTTGCTGCGGTAGGTGGGCTTTTACAGTTTTGATCAAAAATGTACACTAAGAACCCCAAGTTTTTTTCATATATTTCATAGTAGCAGAAATGCTTTTTCAAAAAATTCTTATGTCCTCTTTGACTGTTTTTTAGTGCCTTAAAGTGCCGCTGATGTTGTATTGTTTTTGCATAGCTATTGACTGCCACAACAGTGTGCACCTATACGTTTATTTTTCAAAATGGATGTGCTGACCAGATTCTGTATTTTTACCCTCTAAAATTAGGCGCATTATTGGGCACCCACAACACTCTGTAATGCACCTGAGATCGGGGGAGCGTTACGGAGGTGTGTCGTACCACAAGCGTATGATTCTACACTTTTATGACGGTAGGACGGCAAAAGTAGGCGCATTACTGCCGGAACATGTACACCAAGTTAAAAGTTGTTTACCTGAGCCTGATTTGTTGTTTTGGAGTTAGAAAGCACCTAACCTATTGTATGACCCACAGTAGAACAGGTTCATAAATTCAAGTGCATTCTATGATACTAATGCGCGCAAAAAAAAAATTAGTCTGGGCACCAAAATACAAACATTTTGCCGAAAATGTTTACCCTAGACACTGAAACTAAATTTAGTTACATAGATTAAAGGGGTTTTACCACAATCTCATTTTATACCTCTTGTATCCAGCTCTTCTGCTCTGTGTGGTCAGAAGGGGGCGTGTGTGATTTGTTTGAATTGCATATCATGTGACTCAGCAGGATGACATCACCATGCCTTTCCTCTCTGTAGTCAAAGAAAGGTCTGTTTATGTAAAGCATTGTGATAGTGAGAGGTAAAGTTTTTGCCTCCATTTACAAAGGGGCCCCAGGTTCAAATCCCTGCAGGGAAACCAAACCTGTGTTTTTTTTTTTCTCTTTATATTTTACAAT
>JAODAL010084293.1:0-10970 GCA_025379985.1 Phyllomedusa bahiana
ACGAAAAGAAAAATAAAAGTAAAACAGGCCAGGGTAATCAGACAAATCCAAGATTTATTCGGTCATAGTGCAGGGGGGTACAGACAGGGTACAGACAACCGATGCGTTTCGGGCGCAGACAAACGCCCTTGTTCACGGTACACTCTTACTACAAACTAACACATTTAAATAGTAAAAAGGAGTTTAGCTAATGATGACATGATGACATCACTTCCTCTCAATCCCGTGTTTCAAAAGTGTATCTCTTTACCAGCATAATACATAAAAACTTCATTACATAGTTGCAGAGATATACACTCACCGGCCACTTTATTAGGTACACCATGCTAGTAACGGGTTGGACCCCCTTTTGCCTTCAGAACTGCCTCAATTCTTCGTGGCATAGATTCCACAAGGTGTTGCAACGATGCTCAATTGGTACCAAGTGCCCAAAGAGTGCCAAGAAAAAAAATTCCCCACACCATGACCCCCACCACCACCAGCCTGAAACCGTTGATACAAGGCAGGATGGATCCATGCTTTCATGTTGTTGACGCAAATTCTGACCCTACCATCCGAATGTCGCAGCAGAAATCGAGACTCATCAGACCAGGCAACTTTTTTTTTCCCCAAAATCTTCTACTGTCCAATTTCGATGAGCTTGGGCAAATTGGAGCCTCAGTTTCCTGTTCTTAGCTGAAAGGGAGTGGCACCCGGTGGGGTCTTCTGCTGCTGTAGCCCATCTGCCTCAAAGTTCGCCGTACTGTGCGTTCAGAGATGGCTCTTCTGCCTTTCCCTTTGGTTGTAACGGGTGGCTTTTTGAGTCACTGTTGCCTTTCTATCAGCTCGAACCAGTCTGCCCATTCTCCTTTGACCTCTGGCTTTCAACAAGGCATTTCCGCCCACAGACTGCCGCTCACTGGATGTTTTTTCTTTTTCGGACCATTCTCTTAAACCCTAGAGATGGTTGTGCGTGAAAATCCCAGGAGATCAGCAGTTTCTGAAATACTCAAGACAGCCCTTCTGGCACCAAAACCATCCCGTTCAAAGGCACTCAAATCACCTTTCTTCCCCATACTGATGCTTGGTTTGAACTGCAGGAGATGTCTTGACCATGTCTACATGCCTAAATGCACTGAGTTGCCGCCATGTGATTGGCTGATTAGAAATTAAGTGTTAACGAGCAGTTGGACAGGTGTTCCTAATAAAGTGGCCGGTGAGTGTATGTGATTAGTTACACCTCTATCCATTACAAAAAATAGACATATTCAGTAATATACATTCTAATAGATATAAGCTAGATCATTACGGCTATTCATGCCTTGTGGTGCTCGTCATATGAGCTTGAAACACGAGCACCATATGCTGGTAAAGAGATACACTTTTGAAACACGGGATTGAGAGGAAGTAATGTCATCATTAGCTCAACCCCTTTTTACTATTTACATGTGTTAGTTTGTAGTAAGAGTGTACCGTGAACAAGGGCGTTTGTTTGCGCCCGTAACGCGTCGGTTGTCTGTACCCTGTCTGTATCCCCCTGCACTATGACCGAATCTTGGATTTGTCTGCACTTACCGCTGGATCCATCATTTCTACTTGTATTGTATGTGCAGCATGGTCCGTCCTCTGACAGGTCTGACTGGGGGGTTCCTCAGCGTTCACGTACCACTGCCACGGCTGCTGTGGGAAGGTGGGGTGGGGGAGTTAGGAGCAGTACCAGCTCCATCAGCAGCAACCTAAGTCTGTAGTCGCTGATGAGCAGCTTCCTTCACCCGCCTATTGAGGAGAGCACTTACCAGCAGCAGGACCTGGAGCAGACCCTGAACTAACAGATCGTGGCCTACTTGGACAGCACTCTGCCACCCCAGTTAGAAGATCCGCTGGACTACTGGACAGCCAAACTGGATGTGTGGCCACAACTTGACGAGTTTGCAGTGGAGAAGCTGTCCTGCCCAGCCAGTAGTGTGGCATCACAGCGGGTGTTCAGTGCGGCGGGGGCCATCGTTACCCCAAGGAGAACCCGCTTGTCCACCGGAAATGTGGAGCGACTGACCTTTGTCAAGATGAATCAAGTGTGGATCGGCCAATGCCTTAGGCATCAGATTACATCAGCCATGTCGCCTCCCCAAAACTTTGAGAAATAAGTCTTGATTCAAACTACCTGCCTCAGCCACTATTCTGATGCCGCCACCTGTCTGATGGCACATATCTGCTGCCAGTTGCTCCATCTGCCAACCACCATCTTTACCAGGGACTGGTATTGCCACCCACCTCACCCCTCTGTCATTGTGCCACTCTCTGACCTCATGCTGCTGCTGCTGCTGTTGCTGGTGCCGTGACCTCCACACTCTGTCATTGTGCCACTCTGTGTCCTACTCCTGTTTTTGCCACCTCCAGAATGTCATTGTGCCACTCTATGACCTCATGCTGCTGCCGTGACCTCCACACTCTGTGATTGTGCCACTCTGTGGCCTACTCATACTGCTGCCAAGTGACCGCTGTCTCACTGGAACACCCTGTGGTTTCCTAAAGTTATTTCCACCCTCACCACTCTTTGACATTGCCACTATGTTTGGTTTTCACCTTCTTTTCACCTGTCAGAAGGCATGGGAAGGATCAGGATTGTCTAGCCAAAAGCAGGAGTGGATACAGAACACATAAGACATGCAATATCCCATTTACTGGTCATTTCTGTTTTGGATCAACTCCTGTTTGTTTTTGGCATTAGCAATACTGATGGATCATTGACCGATTGAAAGCGGACACTGACGGATGAAAGGAAGGGCAAAATGAACAGAGACGTCAAATCAAAATTACTGCCGACACACTCTCCACTCATTCGGGGGCCACTACATGTATCAGCGTTTAACAGAACAGGTTCTGTCATATTCTGTGATGGTTTAAAGCTCTTGGCTCATGGAGTGACCCCTGCTGTGACGTCCCCTTATTGTGCTGAGACTTGTGCCGACTCCCGTAACCTACTACTGTATTCTTTGACGCTATGGTAGGATCTTAGCCCTCAGCTTGTTTTTTTCCAGCTGGCGCTGCCATGACTTTATTAGGTTGCATTCCCGCTTCAGTTTTTTGGTCAGTTTTTCCCCCATAAGTGCCCATGGAATTTTAGAGTGAAGCGATTCTAAGAGCGGCGGCAGTCATGTGCATGTCATAGTAAAACACAGCATTGTATGAAGACCAAACCAAGCTCCCTCTGCATATTTGAGTATGGCACAATGGTCTACATCAGCCTACAGACTCTCTGTAGCCAGGACATAGCTGTTTTTTAATGCGATTCGTCACAAATTTATTTGGGTCGAAATGAATTTTGTCGGTAAAATTCGGTGAACTTGGCGAATCGAATTTTTGAGAAATTCGCCCATCTCTAGTGTAACAGTCAGTGGAAGTGGATGGTATCAGCCACGCCAGGGAGCGGAGTCTAAGCAGGTCCAGTTTTCACCAGAGCCCGCCGCAAAGCGGGATGGACTTGCTGCGGCGGATTGCTACCAGGTCGCTACCCCTGACGTGACTTTCTTGCGGAGGCTGCTGAGGTGTTGCGCGGTACAGAATCGTTAAGCAGGCTCGTAGTCGGGGACAGGCAGAAGGTCAGGACAGGCGGCAATGGTTCGTAGTTGGGGACAGGCAGAAGGTCAGGACAGGTGGCAATGGTTCGTGGTCAAGGGACGGAGGCAGAAGGTACGGTACACAGTAGACAAACAAGATCCTCGGGAATGCTTCCTCTCTAGGCACAGGGCACTATCGATTCGGCAAGGTGCTAAGGAAGAAGCAGGGCTGAAATAGGGTCAGCGCCCAGTGAGACCAATCACCGGTGTGCTGTCCCTTTAAATTTGCCTTTAGTACCGTGCGGAGTCGAGACGAGAGCAGGAGCGTGGTGAGGTAAGTGGCTGTCAGAGCTGCGGGTGTGCAGCTGGGGATGCGGCGGAGGTGCGGGTGTGCCTGCGACCCGAAACGGGGGTCGCAGGGACACCCGTAACAGTACCCCCCCTCCAGTCGACCAAAAAAAAATGTCTCCCCCTAACCGTCTTCATGGCCAAAATTTCTTTGACGGTAAAAACAGCCACAGGAGACGGGGGAACCACAGATCGAGAGAACCGGTTATGGATGAAAGGCTTCAGCAGGGAGACCTGGAAGGAGTTTGGGATGCGCATAGTTGGAGGGAGCCGGAGCTTGTAGGCCACCGGATTGATGCGCTTCAGGACTTCAAATGGACCTAAAAAACGGGGACCTAGCTTGTAGCCAGGGATTTTGAAGCGGACATACCTGGAAGACAGCCATACCTTATCCCCCGGAACAAAGGAAGGAAGGGGTCTTCTTTTCTTGTCCGCTTGGAACTTCATACGGGCCGAGGCCTGGAGCAGAGATTGGCGCGTCTCCTTCCAAACAGCAGATAGGTCGCGGACCAGATTATCCACTGCAGGGACATCGGAGTAACAGAGGGCAGCGGATGGGGTGGGCGGGGATGCCGACCGAAGACGATGAAGAAGGGGGATTTCCCAGCAGAATCAGAGTCTAGAGAATTATATGAAAACTTCGCCCATGGCAATAGACTGGACCAATCATCTTGTCCTGCGGATACGAAGTGGCGGAGATAGGTACCCAAGACTTGGTTCACTCTCTCCACTTGCCCATTTGATTGCGGGTGGTAGGCAGAAGAGAAATCCAGTTCCACTTGTAGTAGAGAACAGAGGCCTCGCCAAAATCTCGAGACAAATTGAACTCCTCAATCCGAGACAATATGTAGGGGAAGTCCAGGTGGAAGATATGCTTAAAAAAGAGATTGGCGAGTGGAGGAGCAGAAAGGAGACCGGGCAAGGGAACGAAGTGTGCCATTTTAGAAAAATGGTCAGTGACCACCCAGATAACCATATTTCCATCAGATGACGGTAGGTCGGTGATGAAGTCCATAGCAATATGGCCCCAAGGACTGCTACCGGCAGAGGCTGGAGTAACCCCGCGAGTCTGAGACGGGGTGACTTGTTGCGGGCACAGGTGGTACAGGCCTCCACAAACTCCTTCACATCTTTAGCGAGGTCCGGCCACCAGTAAAACCGGGAAATCAAGGAACAAGACCGCCGTATCCCAGGGTGTCCAGCTGTGCGAGAGCAATGACCCCATTTCAGAACCCTCAACCGAAGAGCAGGGCGTACAAATGTCTTACCCGGTGGTACACGTTGAAGGTTTACAGGGGCTGCGGATACTAGACGTTCTGGAGGTAGGATATCCCGGGGAGCAGCTTCCTCTTCCCCCCTGACATCTGAGGCACGTGAAAGGGCATCAGCCTTGATGTTCCTCTCCACCGATCGGAAATGGATCACGTACTAATTGAACCGGGCGAAGAACAAAGACCACCTTGCTTGGCGTGAGTTTAGATGTTGCGCTGTCTGAAGGTAGAGAAGGTTTTTGTGGTCAGTATAGATATTCACGGGATACCAAGCACCCTCCAGGAGGTGGCACCATTCTTCCAGAGCGAGCTTAATGGCCAGAAGCTCCCGATCCCCGATGGTATAGTTCCTTTCCGCAGGTGAAAAGGTTCTGGAAAAGAACCCACAGGTCTGAGTATTGCCTTTAGGCCCCTTTTGGGTGAGGACCGCCCCGGCCCCCACGGAAGAGGCGTCTACTTCTAAGAAGAAGGGTTTCTGTGTATCAGGCCGAGACAGCACAGGTGCAGAGGCAAATGCTGCTTTCAGCTTAGAAAAAGCTTCTTCGGTGGCTGGTGGCCACAGTTTCGGATTGGCATATTTTTTGGTGAGAGCCACAATCGGTGCCACCAAAGTAGAAAAATGCGTAATAAACTGCCTGTAGTAATTTGCAAAGCCCAGGAAGCGTTGTATGGCCCGGAGGCCGACTGGTCGAAGCCACTGTAGAACGGCGGAGTGTTTAGTGGGGTCCATCTGCAGGCCCTTGTTCGAGATTATATATCCGAGGAACGGGAGGCTGGTCTGGTGAAACAGGCACTTTTCTAGCTTGGAATAGAGATGGTTCTCACTCAGGCGTTTCAGGACCTGCTGCACATGTGACTGGTGGGTCTCCAGATCAGGCGATAATACCAGAATGTCATCCAAGTAGACAACCACGCAGACATACAGGAGATCTCTGGAAATGTCATTGACAAATTCTTGGAAGACTGCTGGAGCGTTGCACAAGCCGAAGGGCATCACTAAATACTCGAAGTGCCCATCACGAGTATTGAGGGCCGTCTTCCACTCATCACCTTCTCGGATCCGGATGAGATTATACGCCCCCCGCAAATCTAACTTGGAAAATACTTTAGCTCCGTGGAGAGACAATCGAAGAGCTCGGTAATCAATGGTAAAGGATACCGGTTTTTGATAGTGATCTTGTTGAGACCGAGGCAGTCAATGCAGGGTTGTAAGGATCCATCCTTCTTCTCCACAAAGAAGAATCTGGCACCCGCTGGAGAAGTAGATTTGCGGATGAAGCCCTTTTGTAGGTTTTCTTTAATGTAGGCAGACATAGCCTGAGTCTCAGGTACCGAGAGCGGGTAGACTCTACCCCGAGGTGGAGAAGTCCCGGGAATTAGGTCTATAGGGCAATCGTAGGGATGATGGGGAGGTAGAGTCTCTGCCTGCTTCTCGGAGAAGACATCCTGAAAGTCTTGATACGGTGGTGGCAAGCCGGGTAGGGGCTTGAGAGGAAACTGCGGAGGAATGGGGCCCACCCAACGAGGTGCCGATAGGCAGCGAGACTGGCAATCTCGACCCCCAACGCAAAACTTCACACGTCTTCCAGTCAAGCATGGGGGCATGACGCTGCAGCCATGGAAGCCCCAGGAGGACAGCCGAGGAAGAGCAGGGTAGCACGAAGAATGCGATTTTCTCCTTGTGTAAAGCTCCGACTTGCAGGACCACCGGTTCAGTCCGGAAGAGGATGGAATCACTCAAGAGTTCCCCACTAATGGACGAGATGACCAAGGGTTGGTCTAAGCGGACCACCGAGAGACGATACTTGGCCACCAAAGCAGCATCCATAAAATTCCCGGCAGACCCAGAATCCAGGAAGACAGCCACTTGAAACGAGATCCCGGTTGTGACCAGAACTGGCAGCAAGAGCCCCGTGGAGAGGGATTGTTCACACCTAGGGACGCCTCTCCCACAAAGCCTAGGTGCGAGCATTTCCAAGACGTTGTGGACGGAGCGGACAACCCGTGAGGAGATGTTCGGGGCTGCCGCAGTAGAGGCAGAGGTTTTCCTCATGTCGTCGAGTCAGTTCTTGCGGAGTCAGGTGGGCTCTGTCCACTTACATGGCCTCTTCCTCGGCTTGCTGGTAAGGAGGCAGTGAAGGCCGAACAAAAACCCGGAGCAAGACGGGGTAGACAACGTGTTTGCACTGGTACACGCTCATGGAGAAGCCCCTCCCGCCTCTCCGAGAGACGGATGTCAATCCGGGTCACCAGATGGATGAGCTCGCTTAAAGAAGACGGAGGGTCCCGGGTGTAGAGGGCATCCTTAATCTGGCTGGAGAGGCCCTTCTTGAACGTGGCGCACAATGCTGCATCGTTCCAAGCCAAATCCGATGCTAGTGTGCGGAATTGCACAGAGTAGTCACCAACGGAGGAGTTCCCTTGCTGCAGGTTTAACAAGGTGCTTTCAGCAGACGAGGCGCCGGCAGGCTCCTCGAAGACACTGCGGAACTCCTGCAGGAATGTCGCCAGATCAGCTGTAACCGGATCGCCTCGATCCCAGAGGGGGGGTCGCCCAGGCCAGGGCTTTCCCGGAGAGGAGACTGACGACAAAGGCCACCTTGGACCTTTCCAATGGGAACTGACCAGCCATAAGTTCCACGTGGAGGGAGCACTGGGTGATGAAGCCCCTGCAGGCCTTTGGGTCCCCATCAAACTTCAACGGCATGGACAACCGGAGTTTAGGGCCGGTGGACAACCCTGGAACGGTTGCCACAGGAGGAGTCACCGCAGCCGACTGCTGCTGCTGAGTGGCGAGGAGCTGCTGCATCATAGTAGACAGCTGGTTAAGCTGCTGCGTGACCTGCTTCGATTGTTGAGCCACGATGGTGGTGATGTCAGAGACGCTTGGTAGAGGCACCTTGGCAGGATGCAAGACCGAATCGAACTGTAACGGTCAGTGGAAGTGGATCCTCTGGACCACCACAAGCGATGGTATCAGCCACGCCAGGTAGCGGAGTCTAAGTAGGTCCGGTTTTCACCAGAGCCCACTACAAAGTGGGATGGGCTTGCTGCGGTGGATTGCTACCAGGTCGCTACCCCTGACGTGACTTGCTTGCGGAGGCTGCCGAGGTGTTGCGCCGTACAGAATCGTGAAGCAGGCTCGTAGTCAGGGACAGGCAGAAGGTCAGGACAGGCGGCACTGGTTCGTGGTCAAGGGACGGAGGCAGAAGGTACGGTACACAGTAGACAAACAAGATGCTCGGGAACACTTCCTCTCTAGGCACAGGGCACTATCGATTCAGCAAGGTGCTAAGGAAGAGGCAGGGCTTAAATAGGGTCAGCGCCCGGTGAGACCAATCACCGGCGCGCTGTCCCTTTAAATTTGCCTGGAGTACCGCGTGCCAGAAGCAGGAGCGTGCACCGGGACAAGAGAAGGAGCGTGCTGAGGTAAGTGGCTGTCAGAGCTGCGGGCGCGCCCGCATCATTAGTACCGGGCTGCGGCACCGGCCGCAGCTGGGGTCACTGCGGAGGTGTGCGTGTGCCTGCGACCCGACACGGGGGTCGCAGGGACACCCGTAACATCTAGTCACAATGTAGACATTTTGCAGTTTGGTCAAACGTAATGTGAATCAAGCCTAACATCTTGACAACTGAAAACAACAGGGAGAGATCGTTTTAACTCTGTTGAGCTCTTTAGAATCCATTTTGAGCAAAGGAATTTTTAACCCCTTCCCATCACAACAATCTTAAATTTTTACATCCACTTTTTTCCTCCATATCTTTCAAAAGCCTATTTTTTTATTGTTCTATCTACATAGCCATATGAGAGCTTATTTTTTAAGAAACAGGATCCATTTTACAATTTTCTGTACCATATAATACACCCGAAACCTCAAAAAATTGCATTGGACACAAATGCAATTGCACCATCATTTTTTGAAGATAGGCTTGTTTTTATGGAGATCACTGTGTGGCATAAATGACATGTTATTTTTATTCTGCAGGTCAATATGATTCAGGTACTATCAATTCTATGTAGTTTTCGCAATGTTTTAATTAAAAAAAAAATAATATTTTTTTTACATTTGCTTTGCATCACAATATTTTTAGACTAATAACGTTTTTACATTTTCTGCCTATGGAACCATGTGAGGACTCATTTTTGGCAGACTAAAGTGTAATTTTTAATTGTAAAAATTTAATTGTGTGATTTAATTGTGTAAAATTTAATTGTGTAATTGTGGGATACAAGAAACTTGATGCTCGCTTTTTATTACAATTTTTGGGGGAGATGAAGCAATATCTTTGCCATTGGGAATTTTGTTTTCTAAGCCATTCAGCATTCAGGATAAATAATGTTATGTTTTAATAGATCAGATTTTAATGGGTGCAAAATCAGAAAAGGAGGGTTATTTTCACCTTTTAACATTTTAATTTTTGAAAATTAGTTTTTTTTCAATTTGTAGTTTTAGTCATTATACTGCAGATTAGTTTACCATTTTGGTGATCCTTTCAACCCCTGTAAAAGGAGCAGTTAGATGGCAGGTCTAGGGGCCATCAGAATACCCCACACAGCCATGACAATGACTCTATGATCATGTCATGGGGGGTGTCAGGCAGTGAAGTGGGGTGCCACACTGTTTTGTTATGGACTAGATGCCATGGTGGCGTTGACTGTTGTGTGTAAGTGGTCAAATGACTGGGTTTGGCATTACCTCTGATCCCAGCCATTAAAGGCAACTGCTGGCTGTAATTAAAAGTTGGCACCTCTTGGTTAGGGAGCAGATTCCACAATTAAGCCTGCTCCACACTACCCTACTGATATCATGACATACAATTATGTTATATCTCAGTGAGGGGTTAATACATCTTTATCTTCCTTATATCATAAAAATTAACAAGCGGTATACAACTTTTCACTCCCTTTCCCCTTGTTTGTAATAAACCTGCACTGATGGCATCAATCAGTGGATCTTGCATTAATAATATGTGTAGTATAAAGTTCACATCAAACGTAGAAAAATAATGTGAAATTTTCACATAACATTAAATAAGAGGTCCACAGCTAACATAAAAAAACACTTAACAGTGTAAACTAGAATGGGAATTTCTCCAAAATTTTGGGTTCGGTCACTTCCCCCGAATTTCCGCAAAATTCGTTTCTTTCCAAATTTTACTTGGGCACGAACACAAAAAAAACACATTTCCACGCCCAGACCTGCGGGTCTGAGAACGTTGTGCCATGCTTAAATATGCGGGGGAGCTTTTTTTTCTTCATACAATTTTTGTTTTGTTGACACGCACATGACTGCCGCCCCTCTTTGAAACGCTTCACTATAAAATGCCCTGGGGACTTAGGGGGCAAAACTACCAAAAACTGAAGCAGGACTAGCCATAAAGTCATGGCAGCAAAAACTGGAAAAAAAAAAAACTGAGAGCTCAGTGGGAACATTATGACAAATGTGGAGGGGACGGCGCAGCCACACAGCATGAGGGCCCGACAGGGCACAATACATTCTGGAAGTGGCAAAACATACCAGGCCGCAGAGTGGCACAATGAAACAGGGTGGGGTCACGTGGCAGCACATGAGGTCAGGCAGTGGACAATAACAAATTCGAGCGGCAAAAAAATAGGGCCCAAAAAGTGTACAATACCAGTGTAGGGGGGCGGCGGGGCAAAAACAGCAGCTAAGGTCAACAGTGGCACAATGACACAGTGTGGGGGGCACCGCCCGCCAAAATCACACATGAGGCAACATGGGACAATGACAAAAATTTTGGGGTGGCAAAAACAGGGGTAGGCCACAGTGTGGAGGCACGGGAGCAGCCACGG
>JAODAL010084294.1:0-10969 GCA_025379985.1 Phyllomedusa bahiana
ACAGTAAAAATTTGCCTTTTGTAATTGGGTTTTTCATTACCTTTAAACACTTAGTCTAGCAGATATGAGCTTTACTGTGGTCAAAAGCTATTTTTTCAAATGCTAGTTTGGGCCTATTTGGGGCCGCCCTGGGCTGATTTGCCCCCGGACACACCCCGCACTGTGATGGCTGATGAATTTCTTTTTTCCTGTTGAGATACGCTCCCAGACAGAAAATGCCCCCGAAGCCCCGTGCTGTATTGGCTGCCTGCAAATTTGTGTTTCCCCCCTTGATATTAAAAACCATAAAAAACCCGCTTTTTGTGAGAGGGCTGCTGGGGGTTACTCACTCCCCGTCTATGGTAATTTTTGGGGAAACACTTAAAAACACAGTCTTATGTCCCGTGTTCCCCCATATAACACAGTCACACAGTCTTGCCTGATAAAAGAGGGAAGGGGGGGGGGGGGGCAGTGTGCATTCCCACTGTGTTTCATAGTTCAGGCTGTGTGTATAATGTTTATTGCATGCAAGGAGCTTGTGGAGCCCGAAGTGAAGGCTTGCAACTAAAAGCATCGGAGGTGCAGGTTCCACAACAGACATCAGGAGCTTGTGGGCCCGAAGCGAAGGTTGAGACATAAGAAAGAAATGAGGGGGATGCAGGGTATCCCCTACAGACTCAGGAGTTGTGGAAATGAAGTGAAGGCTTGCGAATAAAAAGCATGAGGAGGCTGCATAGCTGTTCTGCGGAAACCCTTCCCCCTTCCCCCTGCTTCACACAAAAAAAGATGTCACAGATCTTCATTTAGGAGAGACACCCTCCCGGCAGGAGGAGAAACGCCTGCTGAGAGGGGAGACCCCCACTGGATTTCAAAGCCTTTTTTTAAGAGGACTCTGAAAAAAGTGGAATTGCCCCCCCTGAGGGGTGGTACGCAGGAACCAGGGGGAGAATACCCGGGGTAGCAGAGTAGCACTGCCCCCCGGGCCCGCAGCTTAGGGGGGGCCGGGGCAGCTGCTACCACGTCTGTCCCCTTTGAAATTATGCCCCGCGCCCCCGGCATTTTACATACTATTTCACGGGCGGAGCGGAGGGTGCGCGGACGGGGCTTCCGCCTCTGAATGCCAGGTTCCCCCCCCGAGGTTTTTGAGCAGGATGCCCGGGTCGAGAGTGGAGCCGCCCGCACTTTGCCTTTCTTGAGCCGTCGGTCCCCCAGTGCGACGTGAATGCGCAATGACGTATACATGCGAGCCGCACTGACACGGCGCCCCGGGAGAGAGTGCGAGGGGGGGATGGGGGGGAGGTGAGTGATTATTTTTTAATTTTTTTTAACATTGATGAAGCCTCCCTGCCTGCCTAGATGACCCCCACCTGCCTGCCTGCCTACATGACCCCCACCTGCCTGCCTGCCTATATGAACCCCACCTGCCTACATGACCCCTACCTGCCAGCATGACCCCATGCCCCACATGACCCCCACACCCGCCCGTAGATGACCCCCCCCTCATTTTATGAAACCCCCCTGCCCGATGACCCCCCCTGCCTGCTACCATTGACCCCCCCCCGCCACATGACCCCCCCCTGCCCGCCTACCATTGACCCCCACCTGCCCACTGACCCCACCTGCCTAATGACCCCACCCTGCCCCCTAATGACCCCCACCGCCCAAATACTCCCTTGCCTGCCTGCCAGATACCCCTACCTGCCCAGATGACCCCCCCCCCTGCTGCCTTATGACCCCCACCTGCCTACTGACCCCAACTGCCTACAGACCCCCACCTGCTCCAAAAATGACCCCAATGCCGCCTAAAAAACCCCCACCTGCCCACAGCCCCCACTGCCCCGTGCCTTTTGAACCCACCTGCCTACAGACCCCACCCTTTCCTAATATCCCCACCTGACAGCTGCCCTTTGACCCCCCTGCCCACATGACCCCCCAGCTGCCTATATGACCCCCACCGGCCTAGATGACCCCACCTGCCTAAATGACCCACACCTGCCTGCCTGCCTATATGACCCCCACCTGCCTACATGACCCCTCCCTGCCTGCCTGCCTATATGACCCCCACCTGCCTAGATGACCCCCACCTGCTTACATGACCCCCACCTGCCTGTCTATATGACCCCCACCTGCCTGCTTGCCTATATGACCCCCACCTGCCTGCCTGATTATATGACCCCCACCTGCCTATATGACCCCCACCTGCCTAGATGACCCCCACCTGCCTAGATGGCCCCGACCTGCCTACATGACCCCCACCTGCCTGCCTGCCTATATGACCCCAACCTGCCTACATGACCCCTACCTGCCTGCCTATATGACCCCCACCTGCCTGCCTATATGACCCCCGCCTGCCTAGATGACCCCCACCTGCCTGCCTAGATGAGCCCCACCTGCCTACATGACCCCCGCCTGCCTATATGACCCCCACCTGCCTGCCTATATGACCCCCCTCCCTGCCTATATGACCTCCCTGCCTATATGGCCCCCTGCCTGCCTATATGGGGTCCTACAACCTGCACTAAGCCCCCTGCCTGTCTATATGGAGACCCTATAACCTGCCCTAAGCCCCCTGCCTGCATGTATTGGGTCGTTATAGCCTACCCTAAGCCCTG
Source organism: Phyllomedusa bahiana (assembly GCA_025379985.1). Classification (NCBI taxonomy): domain Eukaryota; kingdom Metazoa; phylum Chordata; class Amphibia; order Anura; family Hylidae; genus Phyllomedusa; species Phyllomedusa bahiana. Next base: position 2,592 of record JAODAL010084294.1, read on the forward strand.
CCTGTATGGGGCCCCTATAGACTACCATATACCCTGCCTACCTGTATGGGGTCCCTATAGCCTACCCTATGCCCCGCCTGCCTACCTATATGGTCCCTATAGCTACTGTAAGGTGGCAACAGCAGGAAGGGTGCGTATACATCCCGGCCAGGGTCCTTGCGTGCACCTTCCGATGTCCCGACACATGCCCCCAAGGTAAGGAGCCTTGGGGGAATGAAAGGCCAAAATTAGATGGATGTCGACAGTATAGACTGTCGACATATGTTTAACACATTTAATCTTAGTATGGCTTCAGCCATTTCCTGGGTCGGCCTTTTATTGGGAGTGAGCATAGAGCAGGGTGGGTGCTCACTCCCCATGGCTCCACTCCGGGATTTACCTGGAGTATATAAGTCAGCAGGTAAGCTGACTATGTTGGTTACAACCCCTGGCTACCTTTAAGCCTTGGGTGGAGACCTGCTGGAGAACCAGCAGGGAGAACTTGCACACTGATAGTAAGTTGGTCTATTTTAGTTAGAGCCCAGACGGGCAGGCATTTTGTTTTGTTTATGTTTGTGCATGCCTTGCACTGTGTATTTTCTGTTTGCTGCTAATAAAATACAGAAGCCCTGTATTTTGCACCTGGAATACGTCTCTGTCTCTGCCTGAAAATCCATGAGTCACGATGCCAGAGCCGTTAAAGCTCACACATGGTGGAGGATGCTATGGGCAAAATAGAGGCAGTACTCTTCTGAGACAGAGACAAAACGGAGAGAAAACGTATGTCCTGGGTGAAAGCAGCTACCACACAGTCAGCGGAGGCGTATAAAATGGACGAGTTGGTGAAGCAGCTAATCCAAGCCAACACTAACCTCCAGCTGATGGCGGCTAGTCAGCAGAAAGCGCACGAAGAGACCATCCGGGCGCAAGCTGAGACGAATCGCCTGCTAATCGAGACCCACCAGGCCACGGTGACAGAGCAACAGCAGGTGAACCAGACTCTGCAGCAACAGCTACAGGCCCTGGCTGCAAGGCCAGAAGTACCAACAAGTGCTCAGTTCACAGCCCGCCAGGTGGTGCAAGGTTCCCTGCGCAAGATGTCTGCGGATGACGACATCGAGGCTTACCTGGGGACCTTTGAGCGGATAGCGAAGAGAGAGCAGCTGCCAGCGGACCAGTAGGCGGATGTCCTGGCTCCCTTCCTAACGGGCAAACCGCAAAAGGCCTACTTCGACCTGCGTGTCCAAGACGCCAAGGACTACACCAAACTGCAGGGGGAGATCCTGGTCCAACTGGGGGTCCCCCTGGCCATACGGGCCCAGAGAGTACAAGCCTGGGAGTTTGATCCTGCCAAACCAGCTGTAACGGGTTGCGCCGCGGTCCGGTCCACGGACCGCGGTCGCACCCGTGTCCCCCGCGGCAGGTCCCCGGCGGGGACGGGTGCCGCCGCGGGTCCCACTGCCGCCCGTGGCTGCATCCGTCCCGTCTCCTCACCTGACCGCGCTCCCGTTCGCTCCGCGTCCCCTGCTGGCCGGAGTGCGCATGCGCGCCCCCTAGCGCGCGCGCGCGCTCGTTCATGTAAATTTAAAGGGACAGCGCCCGGTAATTAGCCAATTACCGGCGCACTGTCCCTTTAAATTTAGGTCCAACGTCACTTCCCCCGCTGGATCTTTGTTGCCCCGTGCCTTTGAGAAAGCGTTCCTGTTAGTCTATTAGCCTTGCCGTTGTACCAGACAATGCTACGTTTCTCGAGTCCGAACCTCTGCCGCCTGCCCTGACCGTAATCGCCTGTCCTCGACCACGAACCATTGCCGCCTGCCCTGACCAAACTGCCTGCCCACCACTACGATTCTTGGATTACTTTTTGTACCTGCTGCACCTCGGCTGCCGCCCAGGCAAGTCACGTCAGGGGGGACGACCTGGTAGCCTCAAGCCGCAGCAAGTCCATCCCGCTTTGCGGCGGGCGCTGGTGAAAACCGGGGCTACTTAGATTCCGTTCCCTGGCATGGCTTAGCTATCATCGCCTGCGGTGGTCCTGCGGATCCACTACCAATTCGCTACAGTAAGATCCACCCATGGATCCCGCCAAGGTGCCCCTGCCAAGCATCTCCGATATTACGACGGTTGTTGCCCAGCAAACGCAACAAATCGCACAACAAGGTCAGCAGTTGGGCCAGCTCTCGGCCATGATGCTTCAGCTCTTAGCATCCCCGCAGCCGCCTCCGTCTGTGGCTCCATCTACATCTGCAGTTCCTTTGGCCACCGTGGGACCCAAGCTTCGGCTCCCTCTACCCTCCACTTTGCCGGGGACCCCCAAGCTTGCCGGGGTTTCATTACGCAGTGCTCTATGCACGTGGAGCTGATGGCGACCAGTTTCCTTCGGAAGGTTAAAGTTGCCTTCGTGGTGAGCCTACTTTCAGTGAAGGCCCTTGCTTGGGCAACCCCCCTCTGGGACAGGAACGACCCTGTGACTGCGGACCTACAGATCTTCCTCCAGGAATTCCGCACCGTTTTTGAGGAGCCGGCGCGTGCTTCCTCTGCTGAGTCTGCCCTCTTGGGCCTTCGTCAGGGCGAGTCCTCTGTGGGTGACTATGCGGTTCAATTCCGTATCCTGGCTTCGGAGCTCGCGTGGAACGATGCTGCCCTCTGCGCCACCTTCAAAAGGGGTCTGTCCTGCAGGGTAAAAGACGCTTTGGCAGCAAGAGACCTCCCGTCCTCCCTGAACGAACTAATTCTCCTTGCCACTCGCATCGATATCAGGTTCACTGAAAGGCAGGAGGAGCTTCGCCAAGAAAGAGAGGCTGCTTCATCCCAGGTCCGGGGAAATGCTCTCACCTAGGTCCGTAGGAGAGCGGCTCTAGGTGCAGTTCCTTCCGCTCCACGTTTGATGATGCCAGTGGAGGTGAAGACTGACGCAGGTTCTTCGTTCCGGAGTTCTGCCTTCCTGGACTCGGGGTCTGCCGGGAACTTTATCCATGCCTCTCTGGTATCCCGGTACCGCGTGCCTGTAGTTCGCCTGGAAAAACCTTTGCTGATTTCCTCGGTTAGTGGGGAGCTCCTCACTGATCCCATCCAGTATATAACCGGGCCAGTGACTCTCCGGGTGGGGGCTCTACAAAAAGGAGAAGATCAGGTTCCAGTCCTGTCCCGTGCTTCCTCGGCGACCCCTCTTGGGGCTTCCCTGGCTGCAACGTCACGCCCCTACGCTGGATTGGAAGACTGGTGAGGTCCTGCGTTGGGGACCAGAATGCCAGAACCTCTGCTTGGAGGTACCACGCCCGGTGCCTACCACTTCTCCGCACCCGCTAGCCGAGCTCCTGCCAGGTCTACCAGCTGAGTACCAGGACTTTGGGGACGTATTCTCCGAGAAGGAGGCCGATACGCTGCCACCACATCGGCCTTACGACTGCCCCATTGACCTTCTTCCAGGAACCAGTCCGCCCCGGGGAAAGGGTCAAACCCGCTTTCTGTCCCGGGAGACTCAGGCCTTTTCGGCCTACATACAAGAGAACTTGCAAAAAGGGGGTTCTCCGTAAGTCCTCATCCCCAGCCGGAGCCGGGTTTTTTTCGTACGGGAAGAAGGATTGGTTCCCTCCGTCCGTGAAATGACTACCGGGGACTCAAAAAAAATCACCGTAAAAAAACCGCTATCCTCTCCCGCTGATCGCAGAACTTTTTGACCGCCTCAAGGGGGCGAAAGTGTTTTCCAAATTGGACCTGCGAGGTGCCTACAACCTCATCAGAATTCGGGAGGGGGACGAGTGGAAGACGGCGTTTAATACCCGAGATGGACATTTTGAATATCTCGTAATGCCCTTTGGGCTCTGCAACGCTCCAGCAGTGTTTCAAGAATTTGTTAACGATGTCTTCCGGGATCTCTTGTACACCTGTGTTGTAGTGTACTTGGATGACATCCTAATTTTCTCCCCCGATCTTCAGACACACCGAACCCAAGTGCGCCAGGTTCTGCGACGTCTACGCAGCAATCGTCTGTACGCCAAGCTGGGGAAATGTTCATTCCATCAGACCAGCCTACCCTTCCTCGGGTATATCGTCTCAGCCAAGGGCCTGAAGATGGACCCAGCTAAACTCTCTGCGGTAACTGCAATGGCCTCGTCTGTCGGTCTTCGGGCCATCCAGCGCTTCCTGGGCTTCGCGAATTATTACCGCCAATTTATTCCCCACTTCTCCACCTTGGTGGCTCCTATCGTGGCCCTCACTAGGAAGAACGCGAACCCGAGATGCTGGTCTCCTGAGGCTGAGAAGGCGTTTGTTGGTCTGAAAACTGCCTTCTCCACTGCACCTGTTCTGGTCCGGCCTGATTCCGAGAAGCCGTTTTCCTTGGAGGTGGAACTTTTTTCTGTGGGGGGAGGGGGGATCCTCACACCGAAACGCCCCACGGGCAAGAGTCTCACATGGGGGTTCCTCTCTAAGACCTTTCGCCGGCGGAGGGGGAACTATGCCATTGGGGACCGGGAACTCTTGGCATCAAGTTAGCCCTGAGGAGTGGCGACATCTGCTGGAGGGGGGTCGCCACCTATGACATTTTTACGGACCATAAGAATTTACTGTATCTACCGGACGGCCCAGCGTTTGAATCCTCGCCAAGCCCGATGGTCTCTCTTTTTCTCACGCTTCGACTTTCACATACATTTCCGACCTGCTGAGAAAAACATCAAGGCTGACGCCCTCTCCCGTGCCTCGGACGTGGCCGGTGAAGAACCCGTGTCACAACACATAATTTCTCCCGAACGGTTGGTTCTCGTGGCTCCCGCAGATCTCCTGAACGTCCCTACTGGCAAGACCTTCGTGCCGCCCGCACTCAGGAAGAAGGTGTTGGAATGGGGCCATAGCTCTCTCTTGGCTGGTCATTCCGGAGCACGGAAGTCCTTCGCTTTGATCTCACGGCACTACTGGTGGCCTACCCTGGCACAGGATGTCAAGGACTTCACGCTCGCCTGTATCACATGTGCTCGGAACAAGGTCCCACGCCAGAGGCCGGCCGGTCTCCTGCATCCTCTGCCCGTGCCTGAGATTCCCTGGACGCACATAGCCATGGATTTCATCACTGATCTTCCGGCCTCCTCTGGGAATTCGGTCATCTGGGTGGTTACCGACCGGTTCTCAAAGATGTCCCACTTCGTACCTCTCCCGGGCCTGCCGTCTGCTCCACAATTAGCCAATCAGTTCTTCCGACATGTTTTCCGACTACATGGGTTACCTTCACACATTGTTTCCGACCGCGGCGTCCAATTTGTTTCCCGATTTTGGCGTGCACTATGCTCCCGTCTGCAAGTCAAACTGGACTTTTCGTCAGCATACCACCCTCAATCCAATGGGCAGGTGGAGCGGGTGAACCAGATTCTGGGGGAATACCTACGTCACTTTGTATCTGGACGTCAGGACAACTGGGCCGAGCTACTCCCTTGGGCCGAATTCTCGTACAACCATCGTGTTTCGGAGGCAGCCGGCGTCTCTCCATTCTTTGTAGTCTATGGCCGCCATCCGCACCCCCCCCTCCCCCTGCCCACTAATTCGGAGGTGCCCGCTGTCAACGACCAAGTTCGGGATATCAAGGCCATCTGGCAGGAGACGCGACCGTCCCGACTTCGGGCCTCTGCCCGTATGAAGACTCAGGCGGATAAGAGGAGAAGACCCGCCCCCAAATTTCCTCCCAGGGGACAAAGTTTTGGGTCTCCTCAAGGTTTCGTGCGCCCGAGGGTTCCTAGTCTCAAATTGGGCCTCGTTCCCCGGACCCTTCAAGGTTCTTCGGGAGTTGAACCCGGTGACGTACAAGCTCTTCCTGCCTCATCTCTCGGGTCCAAAACGCATTCCAAGTCTCCCACCTTAAGACGCCGGTCCTGAACCATTTCTCCCTCAGGAATGTAACTCCTTCCCCTGTAGCCAAGTCCGCCGACATCTTTGAGGTAAAGGACATCTTGGAGATGAAGACGGTCAGAGGGAAGCGCTTCTTCCTCGTAGATTGGAAGGGCTTCGGCCCCGAGGAGAGGTCCTGGGAGCCAGAATGCAACATCCTGAAACGTAACCTCCTCCTCAGGTTTTCTGCGTCCAAAAAAGGAGGGGAGGTCTAAGGGGGGGGGTACTGTAACGGGTTTTCGCCGCGGTCCGGTCCCGGACCGCGGTCGCACCCGTGTCCCCCCCGGCAGGTCCCCCGGCGGGGACGGGTGCCGCCGCGGGTTCCCCCTGCCGCCGTGGCTGCATCCGTCCCGTACTCTCACCTGACCGCCGCTCCCGTTCGCTCCCCGGGCCCCTGTGGCCGGAGTGCGCATTTCGCGCCCCTAGCGGCGCGCGCGCGCTCGTTCATGTAAATTTTAAAGGGGCAGTGCGCCGGTTTAAATTTGGGTAATTACCGGGCGCTGTCTCTATTTAAGTTTAGGTCCAACGTCACTTCCCCCGCTGGATCTTTTTTTGCCCCCTGCCTTTGAGAAAGGTTCCTGTTAGTTTCCTAATTTGTCTTGCCGTGTACCAGACCTTGCTACGTTTCTCGACTCCGAACCTCTGCCGCCTGCCCTGACCTTATCGCCTGTCCTCGACCACGAACCATTGCCGCCTGCCCTGACCATACTGCCTGCCCACCACTACGATTCTTGGATTACGTTTTTGTACCTCGCTGCACCTCGGCTGCCGCCGCAGGCAAGTCACGTCAGGGGGGACGACCGGGTAGCCACACGCCGCAGCAAGTCCATCCCGCTTTGCCCGGGGGCTCTGGTGAAAACCGGGGGCTACTTAGATTCCGTTCCCTGGCGTGGCTTAGCTATCATCGCCTGCGGTGGTCCTGCGGATCCACTACCAAGTCCGCTACACCCGCCAGGTCACAAATGTACGACCTGTTCCACATTACCAACAAGTGGCTACAGCCGGAGACCCACACACCTGCCAGGTGGGTCGAGCGACGTGGGCTGTGACCGTTTTGTGCGGGCCCTTCCCATCAAAACTCCGAGGTGGGGTGGGGTACACCGACCCCCAAAAGCCGGGGGACAACTGGTCGAGGTTGTGGAACGGTACAGCGCTACAGAGGAGTTCCTGCAAGTCCTACATACCCCGGGGAATCCGCAGACCTCCACCCGCGGTAAGACTACTCCTGTCCCAAAAGGGGGGTCACGGGGATACGGAAGGGGGGAGAGGCCACCCCCCCCCAAAACGGGACCCTATTTCTAAGGCCCGGGGACCCCTGAGTCTGCTGGCGGGGCCAAGGACTGGGACAAGTGGCGGCACGTTGCCCGGGTAGGGAGGAACCCATGGAATGTGGGTTTTGGGGAGGCGTACCTCCTGGTTTGCCCGGCCAACGTATTCCAATCGGGTCGCTGCTGGGAAAGGACCGACGAGAGTGCCCTGTTACCATTAATGGAACTTTGATGCAGGCCCTCTGGACTCGGGTAGCTTAGTAAACCCTTGTGCAAGCCGACTGGTGAGCCCAGAGCAACTACTCTCACGCTGGATAGGGGGTAGGGTTTTTATCCATGGGGACACCAGGGCCTACCCCACTGCCATACTGGCCTGTGGGGTCACCCAACAGAGGTGGCCCTGTGACCAGTTTACTCACAGCGCAGTTATTGGCTGTGACTTTCCTCTGTTTTGGGATCTGTGGGGAAATAAAACTCATGAAACGTATAATGATGTACCTGCTGTAAATGACGTGTGCCAAACAAGTGGTGATGTTGAACCTGTGTCTTTTCCCTTTGTCGGTCTGGTGGGAAAAGGAGACCCCCTGAGTTGAACTCCCTCCTTCCCAGTTCGGGGGGAATTTTTGGCACAGAACAAGTGAGGACCCTAACCTGGGGGAAAAGTTTGGGAAAAAGGAAAGGTCATTATGGGGACCACAGGAACAGGGAGGAGTTGGTCTACCCCACTTCGCCCTACGGGACAAAATTTTTTGTACCGGGTGAAAAAAAACGCCCCCAGAGGTGGTGGGCAGTTGGTGGGACCCCGAAAAAACATGTCCGATGGGCTCAGAACTGGCACATTATATTTTGGGGGGACACTTGGGGGGGAGAAAACAAAAGAGCGGGTGGAGGGGGAAATTTTACTGGCCCGGATTACAAGACAGTGAATTCTGTCAGTCCTGCCGGAGTGTCAGGTCCACCCCTGACCCCATTTTTCCCGGGGTCCCTTGGTTCCTTTGATCATAGGGGTAATTTTTTAGGGATTTGCATGGCTCTGGTCGGTCCCCTCCTAAATCGGTAGGGACATAGCATATCCTGGTGTAGGATTACGCCACCCACTTTCCCCGAGGTATAGCCCTCAGAAATACCTCCTTAAAGGGGTTTGCTGGGGGGTGTTTTAGCTATTCACCCCCTACAGGGATCCCCCAAAGGGATTTCCCGAGGGTCAGGGGACCCTTTTGTCCCCCGGTGCCAAAAAGCATGTCGCCTCTAAAA
>JAODAL010084295.1:0-10969 GCA_025379985.1 Phyllomedusa bahiana
TCCTGTGTAACTTCACCAAAATTTCCAGTCAAGGATTGGGTCATACCAAAGAAACCGGGGGAGCCCCAGAAGAACCCAAGTTAGGGGGCAAGGTAGTACGGGGCTAAAAATTTTTTTTTCCTGGTGAAAAAACCCCCGACACGAAAGGGGGAAGGTTGGGTTTTTTTTCCCCCGGGAAGGTAAAATAGAGGACCTGTCTATTCACAAGGAAATGGAGAGAGCTGGGGCCCGAGGAACCCCCCAGGCGAGGGAATTTTGGGAGACAGAGCAGAATAAATAAAAGTTAACCCTGTTTCCTGGGGCCCAAAAAAGGGCAGCCACTGGAAGATTGGAAGCGGGTTGGGGAAGGGAAATCAATTTGGGAGCGACTTGCTAAAGGGGTTGGGAGGTAAAATTTCCTCCCCCGGGTTTGCCCCCCCTTTGAAACCTGGGGCTTGGAGTTTTTTTCCAGTTTGGTTTTGAGGACTCTCCGTAGTTGTATTTTGAGGGGGCCCCACTTTTGGGAGACAAAGGTCCATATTATCAGTCCCCGGGACGTAGAGGGGGCCCCCACTGGCCCAAACCGCAAGCAAAGGTTTTAACCCCACGCCAGGGAAGGGAATCTAAGTAGGCCCCCGGGTTTTTCCCCAGACCCCCGGGGCCCCCAAAGGGGGAAAGGGGATTTTGCTGCGGGGGGGGTTCCCGGGGTGTTACCCCGACGTAAAAACTTTTTGCGGGTGGCGGGCCCGGGGTATAGGGGTGCAAAAATCGTCAGGCAGGCTCTTAGTGGGGGAAACAGGCAAAAGGTGGGGGAAAAAGGCGGCAAGGTTCGGGGTCGGGGACAGGCAGTAGGTCAGGAAAAGGGGGCCCAAGGAGGGGGGGTTCGGGGAAAAGGGAAGCTAATTGCCGGTTACAGGGAAAGTGGGACAAGGTTTATTAACGCTTTCTCTATAGGCTGAAATGGCACTAAAGACCCGGAAAAGGCCCCGGGAAGGGGGCGGGGCTTAAATAGGGGGCGGTGCCCGGGCAAAAACCAAATTTAAAACCGGTAACCCCCTTTAAATTCACAGGCCGGGGCCGCGCCCCCGCCTAGATGTTCCGGGGACGGGGCCCAACTGCCGGGGGGCTAAACCCCGCAACGGGACCCGGGGCCGGGGGTTAAAGTAAGGAGGAGCCGGGCCGGGAAAGGGTGAGGCGCCCCCCTCCCTTTAAAAGCGGGCGGGGGGTGCCGCTCGGGGGCGGGCGCCCCAGGGTTCCCCCGGCGCCAGGGACGGGGGGTCGGGGGGCCCCCCTTTGTGACAGCCCCCCCCCCCCCTTCGGCCTCCCCCTTTTTCCCGGCCCTGGGGGGAATCTCGAATTTTTGCCCCGATCCAGAAATTTTGTTCTTCGGGCCCAGGACCTCTCCTCGGGCCCCGGAACCCCCTTTTCCAAAGTCAATGAAAAAAAAAACGTTTCCCCTCTGACTGTTTCCCAGCCCTGAATCCCCCTTTACCGAAAAAGACATTTGGTACCGGCCTCAGGATGGGGGGGAGGCAAGTACCCGAGAGAAGCGTTTAAAGATGCCGGGTTTTAGCAGGGAAAACATGGAAGGATTTTCGGGACCCTCATAGTGGGGGGAAGGCGGGCTTGTATGTACTTGGGTTAATGCGCGGGGGGCCCCACCTCGAATGGAAAAGGGGAAAAAGGGGAACCCACTTTTTAGCTGGGAAACCCTTAAAACGAATATATTTACCCCGACAACCCACCACCTTGCCCACCCAAGGGGAAAAAGGGGTTTGGCGGAGGTCTTGTTTTTGCCCGGCTTGACCCTTGGGGGCGGGCGGAGGCCAGGGATGGGCAAATTTGGTGATTTGGGCTTCCAGATAGCTGTCAGGTCCGGACCAGCCTTCCACAGCAGGGGCCCCTCCAAGGGCAAAAAAGGGGGGGGGAGGGGGGGGGGATTTCGCCCGTAGACAATAAAGAAAAGCAACCTCAGATCCGAGCCCCAATGAGTTATACCAAAAACTCGGCCAGGGAAACCCAAGCGGGACCAAATTTCATCCTGGGGGCCAAGGGAGGAAAAAAGTGGTGCAGGGTAGAAAACCTTTGGGGGTTTGGGTTTTACTACCCCTTTTTAACCTGCCCTTGGACTGGGGGGGGGTTGGCTAAAAAAAAAGGTCCAGTTCATTTGTAGTTTGGTTTTCAGAGGGAGCGCCAGAACCCGGGAAAAAAAATTAAACGCCACGTCCGACACTATGTGCGGAGGGAGCCCATGCAGCCGAAAAATAAAAGAAAAAATAGAGGGCCCAAGGCAAGGAGCAAGGGTAGCCCCCGAAGGGGAAAAAAGGGGGGACTCTTAGAAAAACCGGTCTTTAACCCCCCAATCCCCGGGGTTTTGAGCGGGGGAGGGAAGATCCGTGATAAAATCCATGGCCCCCCTGGGCCCAAGGCAGCTGGGTATGGGTAGAGGAAAGGAGCAGCCCCTTCCCGGGTGAGACGAAAACCCTTTTCCGGGCACGGGAACGCAGGCCTCCACGAACTCACGAACATCCGGGGCTAGCCGGCCCCCAGAAAGGAATGGGAGAGAAAAGACCCGGAAACCCTCTGTACCCCTTTGGGTGCCCCGCCAAGGGAGCAAGGGCCCCCAAAGAAAATTATCTTCTTCCGAAGGGGGAAACGGACTTTATGTCTTCCCGGGAGGAATGCGTTTTAATCTATTTGGGGCGGCAGAGATAAAGGCTTTTGGGAGGGAAAATGTTGCCGGGATTGGACAGCCCCCAGTCACACCCCGAACCCAGGGGAGAGGGCGTCGGCCTTGACTTTCGCCCCCGGGCAGGGGCGAAAAAGGGAAAAAGGGAAAAAAAAAAAACCCGGGAGAAGAAGGGGAACCCAACGAGCCGGCTTTGGGTTTTAAAAAACTTTGGGGGCATTCGGGAGATACAGCAGATTTTTTGGTCGGTTTTAGATGCTGAAAAGGTGATGAGCCCCCTCCGGGAAAGTTTTCCTAAAATTTCTTCCAGTCCCGCTTGTTTGGCCCCCAAAAATTCCCGGTCGCCAATAGAGTAGTTCCTCTCAGAGAGGAAAAAACCCCCCCCCTTTAGAAAAAAACCCCGCAAGTGGGGGTTTTCCCTTTGGGGCCCCTTTTCCCCGGGAGAGAAATTGGCCCCGGCCCCCCCCCCCCTACCGGGGGAAACCCGTCACCTGGGAGAAAAAAGGGTTTTTTCAGAAACGGGCCGGAAAGCACTGGCGCAGAGGCAAAGGGCCCTTTTTAAAAATTTAAAGGGGAAGGGCTTCCTCTGCCGCTGGGGGCCCGAGTTTAAAGGATTTGCGTTCTTTTTGGGTTTTAAAAGCCACTAGGGGGGAAAACCCCAAAAGCGGGGAAAAAATGTGGTAAAAAATTGCCTGAAATTTTTTTGGGCAAACCCCCCAGGAATCTTTGAAATTGGCTGGGAAAACCCAGGGGGCGGGGGGCCCACAAAAAAGGAGGGCCCCAATTTGCGGGGCTATCTTTGGGCCCCTTTTGCCCAAAATTATGAAAACCGGGGAAATAAATGGGGGCCTCGCTGATGAAACGGGGCACTTCTCAATTTTGGGGCCAAAGAGGGGGTTTGGCCCTTAAAACGTCTGGGGGCCCCGGGCGCCCCTTAAAATTTTAAAAGGGGGATTCAAGGTGGGGGGGGAAAACCGGGAATACCGAAAGATACACAACCACGCTTTGGGGGTACAGGATTTCCCCGGAAGATGTTAAAGGGACAAATTCGGGAAAGACGGCCGGGGGCTTCAGACCCCCAAGGGCAGGGGCCCCCCAGGTTCCAAAGTGCCCGTCCCCGGGGTTTTTTGAAAAGCGGTTTTTTCCATTCGCCCCCCCCTTCGAAACCCCCAAATGAAATTAAAACCCCCCTTCCCCGGGTCCAGTTTAGTAAAAAACTTGGAAACCCCCGTAACATAAAAAAGTTCCGGGGATCAAAGGCGGGGAAAAGGGGTTCTTTACCGTGATTTTGTTGGGGGCCCCAATGGGAAATTTCCAAAGGGACGAAAACCCTCCGTCCTTCTTACCACGAAGAAAAACCCCCCCCACTGGAGGGGGGGGAACTTGCGGATAAACCCCCCTTGGAGATTCCCCTTGATATATGTGGACAAAAGCCAAGGTTTCGGGGTCCCCGACGGGGGGTAAACCCTGCCAACGTGGAGGAAAACGCCCCGGGAAAGGAGGTCAATGGGGACAGGGGATGGGCAAAAGGGGTGGGCAACGCCCAGTTTTTGGCTTCTCGGAGAAGAGTCTCCGAAAGGCTTGGTATGGTCGGGAAAAGGCCCACAGAGGTTTTTTAGACGACCCCGAAGAGCAGTAAAAACCCCCCGGGCGGGGGTGCCCCCCAAACAGCGGCCCTGCCCACTCCAAAACCCCAAAAACCAGGACTTCCCCGATCCCCAATCGAGCACGGGGGGAGGGGGCCCGTTGCAGCCCGGGAGACCGGGAAATGGACGGGAGGGGGGGGGGGGGGGGGGGGAACGGGGTAGAAAAGAAAGAACGCAAGCCCTCTCCTTTAAAAAAAGAAAACCCCTACTTGAAGGACCTGGGCCATTTTTCCAAAACCGAAAAGGGTCCTTGAGAATCTCTCCACTGACCGAAAGAGATGAATAGGGGCTTCTCCAGGCGATCCCCGGGGGGAGGTTATGCTGGGACCCCCGAAGCGCGCCCAAAGGAAATTTTCCGGCGACCCAGAGTCCGGGGAAAGAAGTACCGGGAAATGGGCACCGGGCCTAGTCCCCCGAGGGATCAGGGGCTTGGTCAGGCGAGGGAAAGGGTTTGGGCTCTCCCCCTTTGGGAAACCCCCTCTCCTACTTTTACCCTAGGTGCCCCCCCCGTTTCCCCCGGGACGTTTGAGGGGCGCAGTGGGGCAGGTTTTGCGGAAATGGTTGCACTGCCACGTACGGGCCAAAGTTTCCCTAAACGTCTTTTGGTTAGTCGTTGTAGACGGGTTGGGCCCGATCCACCCCCAGGGGCCCTGGGCGGCAGGTGGGGGGGCGACTAAAGGGGGCCCTTTTGAAAACGGGGGCCCCAGCCGGGGGGAAGACGTGGGGGTCTAATTTTGCCCCTCTTTTCCTGCCGGATTTTTCCTCCGGGGCGTTCCAAAGGAAAACGGATGTCAACCCGGGTTTTGGCCCGGGGAAAAAAATAAGGTCCCCAAAGGAAAAAACGGGAGATCCCGGGCAGATGGGACCCATCCTTGATGGGCCCTAGGGCCCTTTTTAAAAAGGTGGCAGTAAAACGCCGTTCATTCCATAAATAACTGGGAAGGCCAGAGTCCCCCGGAAAACTAGGGCAAAAATTCGCCTACAAAATTAGCCCCTTTGGGGCGCAGATTTGGCAAGGGGGCCCCCCGGGCCAGACGAACCCCGGGAGGGTTTCCCTCGAAAACGCTCCTAAAACTCGGTGAGGAATGAAGCCGGGTTTTGCTGTGCCCCGGGGACCCGTCCCTGTCCCGGGGGGGTTTTGGGCCCCAAGCCAGGGCTTTCCCGGAGAGAAGGCTTAGCCCAAACCCGAAAATTTTTAAGCCCCTTTGGGGTGGGAAATTTGGGTTCCCAAATTAACTCAATATGCAGGAGAAATTGGGGTGATAAACCCCTGCAGGCCTTGTTTGCCCACGAATTTGGTGGGCATAGTTAACGGAGCCCGGGGCCCCAAGGGGTTTGGAGCCGGACCCCGGGGGAGCAGGGGAGCCAGGGGAAAGGGGGGTTTGGTTTTGCTGAAACGGCCAGGGGGCTGCTGAATCAGGGCCCGGGGGAGATGGCGAGTTGCTGGGCTTGCCTGAGCGACGTGTGACTGCGGGGGGGGGGGGGGGGGGGCCACAATGGCGGTGAGTCAGCGCCCAAAACGGAAAGAGGCACCTTGGGGGGAACCATGGCCGGGTTTTTAAACTTTTCACTCCCCGGGGAACTTAGAGGGTGGACCCAGGGAACCACCGCAAGCATGGTGTAACCCACGCCGGGAACGGAATCTAAGTAGGTCCCGGGTTTTAAAACCGGGAACCCCCGGGCCGCAAAGCGGGAAAGGGACTTGCGCGGCGGGGCTACCAGGTCTTTTACCCCTGCCCGTGACTTTCTTGCGGTGGCCCCGGGAGGTATAGGTGGTCCCGGAAAACGTCAGGCGGGCTCGAAAGGTTGGGAACCCCAAAAGGGTTTTCGGGCAGGGGGCACAGGTTCGGGGGGGTCTTGGACAGGCAGTGGGGTAGGCCCGGGCGGAAAGGGAGCGGGTCGGGGAAAGGGGAAGCTAATGGTAGGGTTTACCCCGGTTTAAGTCAGGAAAAGGGCCCTAGTAACCCCCCTTTCTCTAAAAGGTTTGGAAATGGCACTAAAGATCCGGCATGGCCCCGGGAAAGGGGGCGGGTTAAAATGGGGGCATTTGCCCGGGCAATACCCAAAATTTACCGGGTAAAAACTGGCCCTTTAAATCTCACAGTCCCCCGGCGGGGCCGCGCCCCTTTAAAAAGTCGGGGACGCCCCGGCCGGGGGAAGGCCCTAAAGGAAAAAGAAACGGGAAGCGCGGGGGGGGTTTAAGAAAGGAGGGGGCCGGGGCCCGGGCGGGTGAGCGCGGCCCCCCCCCCCCTCAAGGGGCGGCGGTTGCCGCTCCCCGGCGCCCAAACCGGGTTTTGCCCGCGCCCCGGGGGACGGGAGTGAAAGGCCCACCCCTTTGGACACAAAATTTCTTCTGGGGGACCTTCTCTTCCTTGGATAGATGAGCTCTTTTTTTCCCCCTTCAAAAGGCCCTTTCCCTTGGGGAAGTAGAAAGGGCTAAAGGATTTTCCCACTGGAAAACGGGTCCCCAAGGCAAACTCTGAAAGGGTTGGAAACTTTCTTTACTCCCACAAACCCTCCTGTTAACATCCGCAAACCAAATTTCAAATGGGGGGGCCCAAGGTAAAGGGGGTTTCATCCAGCCCGGGGTGGGCAGTTTAAACGCCCCGTAAAAAAAATTTTTAAATTTTGGCAACTTGCCCTTTCCCACCCAGGTCAGATCAATGCTTTGCTGTTCGAGGGACAGTTCAAAAGACAAAATCAAAAAATTTGAAACAGCATATTGCCCACGGGTGGAGTCGCCCTGCCCGGACCCGAAAAAGTGAAGGGGCCGCTGGGGTGGCCCATCCTGTTTTCCTCAAAAAAACCTTGTTTTAAAGCAAGCGTGAAAATTTTCCAGTCCCCCATTTCCCTCATTTCCCCACGGGGGAGTAACCCAGGCCATCGTTTTCACCGATGGGAAAGAGAAATGTAAAAGAAGTCCACCTTAGCCATCCTGGGAAAACGGGTTGACCCAGGACCCCAAAAATTTGGAATCAGGGCACGGAATTAGGAAAACCCTCAGCGGGCCCTTTGGGGTTTCCAACAGGGAAAAGGGCCCCTCCAGTTTTTGGGGGACTGGGCCCGGAAACCAGAGAAAGAATTGAGGTCTCGGGGAGTCGAAAAACGCTGGGTTTTCCCTTTAAAAATTACAAAGGGTTTTCTTGACAAGCACCATGGGATGCAATTTCTTCCATAAAAAACCCTTTCAGCCTCCCGAAAAAAAAAAAGCTTCAAACCGGATCCTGGCCCATTTGTACAAGGTTTAAAGATCCCCAAATGTAGGTAGGGTGGAAACCCCTGATCCCGTGTAAAGTTGGCGTAGCCTAATGGGAAGCGTAGTTTTAAGGGGCCCCTTTCAAACACCCGGAAAACACCACATTTCCGAAATTTTGGGTTTAACTTAATGGCATAATTCCCTTTTTAAAACCCCTACTAAGTTTTTAACTATGTAAGGGTGGTCGGCTTTTTTGCTGCAGGGAACCCCCCGGGGCGCCCCCCCGACACAGGGCCGAGTGGGGGAAAAGGAAAATAGGAGGCATTTTGAACCCAAAGGAAAGGGCCTTTTAAAGTGGACAAACAAGTTTGGGTTGAAGGGGGCCCGGCCGGAAAATCCCGGAACCACGCAAAGCAGGTGGATCCAAAACAGGTTAGAAGTAGGGGGAAAGGAAACAGGCCCAAAGCAGAGGAAGAGAGGTAGGAAATTTGCTAGAGACCCCACAACGGGAAAGTTATTATTTAATGGGCAAGAAACAACTGGGCCGGGAGGCGGAAAGGGGGAGGGGGAATTTCCCCAAAACCCCCCAAACCCAAAGAGCATTTGGTTTTCAAAAATACCGTCGTGGTTCCCCCCCCCCCCCCCTTTAAATCCAGGAGAATGACACTTGGGGGGTGGGGGCTGGGAGCGGGAGGCTTACGGCTAGAGGCCCAGGTGTTGGAAACCCCGGGAAAGCTTCGGTTACAATAATACAATTCAGGCACCGAATTTTGCCCCCCAAAAAATGCAGGGCCCTTCCATTTCTATATTGGGGGGGGAATGCTCTGAGCCCCCGAACGGGGAGGTCATTGAAAAAAAAAAAACTGAAACCCGAAAGGGCCCAAAATTTAAAAGGGGTTTTGCCAGGACTTTCCTTAAACTGCTAAGAAAACTAATGTAAACCCAAACCATGCTGAACTGAGAAAAAGAATACACACCAGAGCACGACCCCGCATAAGGGGTCGGTGAAATGTTCACCCCAAATAATCAAACTAGTGGATTCTGTTTTACAAAAGAAAAACACATTTTCTCCACAGCAGCTTGGGAAAACTTCTTTCCCTGTTCTCTGTTATCAATAAAGCAAGGGGTTTACTCAGTTAAAACCCCACTACAAAATAAGGGGGGATTTTTGATACAAAAAAAACAACATATTTCTTAACCCGGTGCCCTGGAAAGCTTTTCAGCTCCCTTTTCCCTCAGATAAGAAGTGTTTTTTCTGGGGCAAAACCCCGGGCCCGCAGCTCTTGTTTTAGGTCGTATCTAATGCAAGGGTTTTAATAACTAAGGGCAGGAAGGCAGCCTGTTTTGCTCTCTCAGGGGTGCAAAATTTTTTTTAAAACACATTTTACAAAAAAAAGTGATTTTAAAAACCCCCCTTTTTTGGGGGATTCCATTCAAATTACATCGTGGCAAAACCCCCTTTTAAAGATCTTATTTTGACACATTTACTTCCTTCCCCAAAGTCCCCTTTCCTTCTACTTTTCTAAAATTAAAAGGCACCAAAAAACTTATGACCCAAAATGTCCCATTAGAAATGCCCCCCATTTTTTTTGGTGTATTTTGCACCAAAAAACTGTTGACGCGTATTTCTATTGAATGAAAATGGGCGGACACCAAAATTAGGGACCCTTAAAAAATGCAATCAAGGCAAACCACACGCCCGGGTTTTTTTTTTAATTTATTCGGGCCCTCATAAACTAAAATTTTAAAGACCTTAAAAATGGCCTGGGAAAAACAACCCCTTCCCGGCACCCCCATATTTTGGGGGCAAAATTTACTGAATTTTTTTACAAAATAAGATATAAAAGCCATGTTATAACCAATTAAGTATCTTTAGTTCCCTGAAATTTCTGTTTTCCCCGGGAACTGTCTTCTACTGTTCATCTCTTTCCCCCCATAAAAAATTTTGTAGCTTTAGGGAAAAAAAAATTTCAGCCCCAAAATTCCCCCCCCTTTCCCGGGAAACCAATATAGCGAATATTCACAGAGGCCTTTTTCTTTCCCCTTTCGCTAGGAAAAGGACGGGATGGCACAGATTTCCCCACACTGCAGAACAGGGAGCTTTCTGAAGGGGATTTTACTTTGGGTTCATTATAGTTTTTTCAAATTTTAAAACCCCCACCAAAAAAGCCAAAAACAAAACTAACCCCCGCCGGGAAACCCCCAAAAAAACCCAACATGGGGGTAAAAAAGGGAAAAGATCCTTCATTACACTGGAAAGATGATCTTCTCGGGTAAGAGCAAAGTCCAGCTCCTATATGGAGGGGAAACCGGGCAACCAAAAAAACACCCTTTTAGAATTGAATAAAGGGGCAATTATACCAAGAATTGGGCAGTTTAGACCCCATACCCCTTTCCCCCAGGGGGTTCCGGTCTGGTGGGGTTTTAAAGCGATTGAAAACCCTAAAGGCTTTGGGGCCCGGAAAAGAAGATACGGCAAGAGGAAAGCTGATCCGATGGAGATTTGCCGTAGCCTGCAATTATAAACATTCGGGGGGGATCAATGAACGGGGAAAACACAAAAATAAAAATCAGCTTGAAAAGACAGAAAAAGAATGAAAACTGGGTGTTCCGATTAAATTTGGCCCCTTTCGATAGGAGTGTCAAAAAAAGAAATGAAAATCCCTTACGAGGTTTGGGTTTTGATTTAAAGTTTGGCCAGACATGGGAAGGGAAAAAACTTTTCGCCATGAGCCTGTCTTTTGACAAGAACTCTATCGTTTTTTGAAGGAAAAATCGACTTTGTCCTTATTTGGCCCCCGGGTTCCCCAGGACCTTTTTGGCAATTTTCAGTTTTTTGAAAAAATGAAAGGAAAAAACCCGGGAAGATAAAGAAAAAAAGGGGCCCCGATAGAAACATGACAGAGGTTGGTCTACTGTTCAGTGTCCAAAAAATTCAATATGGGGAATTTTCCAAAAAAAGTTGAAACCCCAGGGCTTTGGGTCATTTATTGAAACAAAGGTGTAAATTAAAGGTATAATTTGGGGCTGGATTTTCCCTTTTTCTGGGGGGCCCAAAGGGGTAAGTTTTTTGCCCTAAACCTCTTTAAAATTTTCTTTTAAGATCTTACACAGGGATTGCACAGGAATATCGATCTTTGCAGATGATACTAAGCTCTGTAAAGTAAAAAACACAATTAAAGGTTTAAAGTGTTATTTTCAAAGGGATCTGGGTAAATTGGGGTCCTGGGCAGAAAAAATGGCAGATGAGGTTTAAACAGGGTTAAAAGGGGAAGGTTAAGCAAAATGGGGGGGAAAACTCCCTTAAAAATTTATTACATGTTTTAAAAGAAAAAACGCTGGGTTTAAAAGGGGAATGGGGATGGACTTGGGAAACCTGGGGGGAAAATTTTAAAATTAATTGTACAAACCCGTGTCAGACCCCAAAACTTGGGCCCAAAGGGAAATAGGGGTTAAAGG
>JAODAL010084296.1:0-10969 GCA_025379985.1 Phyllomedusa bahiana
AGAGCTGGTGGCAAGGAGGGGGGGGGCCAGAGCCCCGGTTCAGGAGGGTGGGGGGGGCGCAGAGCCCCGGTGTCAGGGGGTGGGGGGGGCAAGCCCAGGTGGCAGGGGGGGTGCCGCCGGTGTGCGGGGGTGGGGTGGGAAGCCCAGGTATGAGGGGGGGGGTGTCACAAGCCCAGGTGTGCAGGGGGTGGGGGGTGCAAGCCAGGTGTGCAGAGGTGGGGGTGCGCAGAGCCACAGGTGTGCAGGAGGGTGGGGGGCGCGGGAGTGAGCCCAGGTGTGCAGGGGGTGGGGGGTGCACAGCCAGGTGTGCAGGGGGGGGTTGCACAGGCCCAGGTGTGCAGGAGGGTGGGGTGCACAGAGCTCAGGTGTGCAGGGGGATGGGGTGCACAGAGCTCAGGTGTGCAGGAGGTTGGGGTGCGCAGAGCCCAGGTGTGCAGGAGGGTGGGGGGTGCACGAGCCAGGTGTGCAGGGGGGGGTGCCCCAGGGGCGGGGGTGGTGTGCTAGGCCCAGGTGTGCTGGGGGGGGGGTGTGCACAGCCCAGGTGTGCAGGGGGTGGGGGGTGCACAGCCCAGGTGTGCAGAGGGTGGGGTGCGCAGAGCCCAGGTGTGCAGGGGGTGGGGGGGTGTGTGCACAGCCCAGGTGTGCAGGGGGTGGGGAGCGCAGAGCCCAGGTGTGCAGGGGGTGGGGGGGGGGGTGTGCACAGCCAGGTGTGCAGGGGGTGGGGAGCGCAGAGCCCAGGTGTGCAGGGGGTGGGGAGGGGGTGTGCACAGCCCAGGTGTGCAGGGGGTGGGGTGCGCAGAGCCCAGGTGGCCCTGGGAGCTAAGTGTCTATGAGACTACAGAGCCCAGGGCCACAGGAGGCTGTGATTGATGACTGACAGGGGCTGGGTCCGTGCTCAGGTGAACAGACGGTGGAGGTGAATGAGCCGCGCCGAACCTTCTGGAGGAGACCTTGCATCTAGTGGTAATGGACACGTGTCCAGAGGTAACGGCAACACTGCAGCAGACATGGGGGCCAAATAGTGATACAGGGGGTCACACGGGGGAGGGGGCCGCGCACACACACGTCACTCGTGGAAGGGGGCCGCGCACACACACGTCACAGGGGGAGGGGGCCGCACACACGCGTCACAGGGGGAGGGGGCCGCGCACACACGTCACAGGGGGAGGGGGCCGCGCACACACACGTCACAGGGGGAGGGGGCCGCGCACACACACGTCACAGGGGGAGGGGGCCGCGCACACACACGTCACAGGGGGAGGGGGCCGCGCACACACACGTCACAGGGGGAGGGGGCCGCGCACACACACGTCACAGGGGGAGGGGGCCGCACACACACACGTCACAGGGGGAGGGGCCGCACACACACACGTCACAGGGGGAGGGGGCCGCACACACACGTCACAGGGGGAGGGGGCCGCGCACACACACGTCACAGGGGCAGGGGGCCGCGCACACACACGTCACAGGGGGGGGGCGCACAACACACACGTCACAGGGGGAGGTGGCCGCGCACACACACGTCAACAGGGGAGGGGGGCGCGCACACACACACGTCACAGGGGGAGGGGCCGCGCACACACACACGTCACAGGGGGAGGGGGCCGCGCACACACACGTCACAGGGGAGGGGCCCGCGCACACACACTCACACAGGGGGAGGGGGCCCCCCACACACACGTCACAGGGGGAGGGGGGCCGCACACACACACATGTCACAGGGGAGGGGGCCGCACACACACACGTCACAGGGGGAGGGGGCCGCACACACACACGTCACAGGGGGAGGGGGCCGCACACACACGTCACAGGGGGAGGGGGCCGCACACACACGTCACAGGGGGAGGGGGCCGCACACACACACGTCACAGGGGGAGGGGGCCGCGCACACACACGTCACAGGGGGAGGGGCCGCAACCAAACACGTCACAGGGGGAGGGGCCGCACACACACGCGTCACAGGGGGAGGGGGCCGCGCACACACACGTCACAGGGGGAGGGGGCCGCACACACACACGTCACAGGGGGAGGGGGCCGCACACCCGACAACGGGGGAGGGGGCCGCACACACACGTCACAGGGGGAGGGGGCCGCGCGCACACACGTCCCAGGGGGAGGGGGCCGCGCACACACACGTCACAGGGGGAGGGGCCGCGCACACACACGTCACAGGGGGCGGGCCCGCGCACACACGTCACAGGGGGAGGGGCCGCACACACACGTCACAGGGGGGGGGGGGCCGCGCACACACACGTCACAGGGGGAGGGGGCCCGCACACACACACGACACAGGGGGAGGGGGCGCGCCACACAGTCAGGGGGAGGGGGCCGCGCACACACGTCACAGGGGGAGGGGCCGCGCACACACGTCACAGGGGGAGGGGCCGCACCACCACGTCACAGGGGGAGGGGGCCGCGCACACACACGTCACAGGGGGAGGGGGCGCCGCACCACACACAGTCACAGGGGGAAGAGGGGCCCGCGCACACACACACGTCACAGGGGGAGGGGGCCGCACACACACACGTCACAGGGGGAGGGCGCGCACACAACCAAGTCACAGGGGGAGGGGCGCGCACACACACACGTCACAGGGGGAGGGGGCCGCCACACACACGTCACAGGGGGAGGGGAGGCCGGCACACAACGTCACAGGGGGAGGGGGCCGCGCACACACACGTCACAGGGGGAGGGGCCCCCACACAAACACGTCACAGGGGGAGGGGGCCGCGCACACACTCACACGTCACAGGGGGAGGGGGGCCGCACAAACACACACGTCACAGGGGGAGGGGGCCGCGCACACACACACGTCAGACAGGGGTGGGGGCCGCGCACACACAGTCACAGGGGGAGGGGGGCGCGCACACAACAGTCACAGGGGGAGGGGGGCCGCGCACACACACGTCACAGGGGAGGGGGGCCACACCACAGTCACAGGGGGAGGGGGCCGCACACACACACGTCACAGGGGGAGGGGGCCGCACACACACACACGTCACAGGGGGAGGGGGCGCGCACACACACGACAGAGGGGGGTGGGGCCGCGCACACACCCGTCACAGGGGGAGGGGGCCGCGCACACACACGTCACAGGGGGAGGGGGCCGCACACACACGTCACAGGGGGGAGGGGGGCCGCGCACACACACGTCACAGGGGGAGGGGGCCGCACACACACACACGTCCACAGGGGGAGGGGGCCGCCACCACACTCACGTCACAGGGGCGAGGGGGATCCGCGCACACACAACGTCACAGGGGGGGAGGGGGGCGCGCACACACACGTCACAGGGGGAGGGGGCCGCGCACACACACACGTCACAGGGGGAGGGGGGGCGCGCCCACCACACACGTCAACAGGGGGGGAGGGGGCCGCACCACACGTCACAGGGGGAGGGGGCCGCACACACACGTGTCACAGGGGGAGGGGGCCGCGCACACACGCGTCACAGGGGGAGGGGGCCGCGCACACACGCGTCACAGGGGGCGGGGGCCGCGCACACACACGTCACAGGGGGAGGGGGCCGCGCACACACACGCGTCACAGGGGGAGGGGGCCGCACACACACGCGTCACAGGGGGAGGGGGCCGCGCACACACACGTCACAGGGGGAGGGGGCCGCGCACACACACGTCACAGGGGGAGGGGGCCGCGCACACATCACTAAAAGGGGGAGGGGCGCACACAACACGTCACAGTGGGTTGGGGCCGCGCACACAACTGTCACAGGGGGAGGGAGCCAGCGACACACGGTCACAGGGGGAGGGGGCGCCACACACACGTTCACAGGGGGGGCGGGGCCGCGCACACACAGTCACAGGGGGAGGGGGCCGCACACACACGTCACAGGGGGGAGGGGCCGCGCACACACACACGTCACAGGGGGAGGGGCCGCGCCCCCCCACGTCACAGGGGGAGGGGGCCGCCACACACACGTCACAGGGGGAGGGGGCCGCGCACACACGTCACAGGGGGAGGGGGCGCGCACACAAACGTCACAGCGGGAGGGGGCCGCGCACACACGAGTCACAGGGGGAGGGGGCCGCGCCACACACACGTCACGCGCAGGGGGCGCGCACACACACAGTTAACAGGGGGAGGGGGAGGCACACACGCGTCACCGGGGGAGGGGGCCGCGCACACACACACGTCACAGGGGGAGGGGGGCCGCACACACACACGTCACAGGGGGAGGGGGCCGCGCACACACCTCGCAGGGGGAGGGGGCGCGCACACACACAAGTCACAGGGGGAGGGGGCCGCGCACACACACGTCACAGGGGGAGGGGGCCGCGCGCACACACGTCACAGGGGGAGGGGGACGCGCACACACACGTCACAGGGGGAGGGGGCCGCGCACACACACGTCACAGGGGGAGGGGGCCGCGCACACACACGTCACAGGGGGAGGGGGCCGCGCACACACACACGACACAGGGGGAGGGGGCCGCGCACACACACGTCACAGGGGGAGGGGGCCGCGCACACACACGGCACAGGGGAAGGGGGCCGCGCACACACACGTCACAGGGGGAGGGGGCCGCACACACACACGTCCACAGGGGGAGGGGGCCGCGCACACACACGTCACAGGGGGAGGGGGTCGCGCACACACACACGTCACAGGGGGAGGGGGTCGCGCACACACACACGTCACAGGGGGAGGGGGCCGCGCACACACACACGTCACAGGGGGAGGGGGCCGCGCACACACACGTCACAGGGGGAGGGGGCCGCGCACACACACACGTCACAGGGGGAGGGGGCCGCGCACACACACGTCACAGGGGGAGGGGGCCGCGCACACACCCGTCACAGGGGGAGGGGGCCGCGCACACACACACGTCACAGGGGGAGGGGGCCGCCCACACACACACGTCACAGGGGGAGGGGGCACGCGCACCACACACACGTCACAGGGGGAGGGGCCGCGCACACACACGTCACAGGGGGAGGGGGCCCCGCACACACACGTCACAGGGGGAGGGGGCCGCGCACACAACCGTTTCCCCAACAGGGGGAGGGGCGGGCCACACACACGTCACAGGGGGAGGGGGCCGCGCACACACACGTCACAGGGGGAGGGGGCGCGCCCACACACGTCACAGGGGGAGGGGGGCCGCGCACACACACGTCACAGGGGAAGGGGGCCGCGCACACACACGTCACAGGGGGAGGGGGCGCACACACACACGTCACAGGGGGGAGGGGGGCCGCACCACCACACGTCACAGGGGGAGGGGGGCCGCGCAACACACACGTCACAGGGGGAGGGGGCCGCGCAACCACACACGGTCACAGGAGGGGAGGGGGCGCGCCACACACAGTCACAGGGGGAGGGGGCCGGCACACAACTGTCACAGGGGAGGGGGTACCGCGCACCACACACGTCACAGGGGGAGGGGGCACCGCTGGTTGCTACACGACACGCTCTCCGGGGGAGGGGGGGCCGCACGACACCGTCACAGCGGACGAGGAGAGCGGCGGCATAAAGGTCACATAGGGGGGAAGGGCTGGACCGCGCACACACACGTCACGGACGGATACCCAGGAGAGGCCCGCACACATGTCACAGGGCAGGGGGCCGGCACAGCAACCTCGTCCAAGAGGGGAGGGGGCTCGGCACGACACACAGTCAACAGGGGGAGGGGGCCGCACACACGGTACACAGGGTGGAGGGGACCGGCACACACCGCATCAGGGAGAGCAGAGCAAACAGCGTCACAGGGGGAGGGGGCCGCAGGACCACAGCGTCACAGGGGGAGGGGCCGGACAACACCCCCGGGGGTCCAGGGGGGGGGGCGCAACACACGCGCACAGGGGGAGGGGGGCCCCGGGGAACCAACGTCACAGGGGGGGGGGGGGCACACACAGTTCAAGGGGGGGGGCCCCGCACACCACGCACAGGGGGGGGGCCCCCAAAACCCCCAAAAAGTCACAGGGGGAGGGGGCCCCCGGCACACACAGTCCCCAGGGGGAGGGGGGCCCCCCCACACAAAGTCACAGGGGGGGGGGGGGCCGCACCACCTTTACAGGGGGGGGGGGCCCCCCGAAAAACCCGCACAGGGGAGGGGGCCCCCCACAAACCCGACCCTTCCTACCCCCGTCCATCAGGTGTCACAGTCTGACCTGGGCCAGGAAGGCGGTGGCGGTCACCCGCTGGTTGTCGTACGCGCTGCTCTGCGCCGCCTGCAGTCTCCTCATGATTTCCGGGAGTTTGGGGCCGGCGTGCTGTACCATGCCCGCTGGACGAGGAGCAGGGGGGTTTTAATGGGTTCAATGATGGGAGGAGCTCAGGGCGGCGGTGACCTGGATCCCTTTTCCTGTCGGACGTATCCCATGATGAGTGTCCTCCTTCTTATGTTTCCAGCCGCCATGCCCCCGGGCACTCGCGCCAACCCTCGCTGCCCCCCGAAGCGATGAAGCTCAGAGCCTCCACCGCCGAGCTGCAGAGAGAGCACAGAGTCAGGAGGACCAGGGTGCGAGGGGGACCAGGGTGCGAGGGGGACAGGGGGGAGGGGACCGGGGTCAACCCGCCCGGTGCAGGGGCCGGTCAGGGGACCGGGTGGGGGGGACCAGGGTGCGAGGGGGACCAGGGGGCGAGGGGGAGCCCCGGGCGAGGGGGACCAAAGGGGCGAGGGGGACCCAGGGTGCAAAGGGGGGCCGGGGTGCGAGGGGGCCCAGGGTCAGGGGGCCAGGGTGCGAGGGGACCAGGGCTCCCCCGCCGAGCTGCAGGAAGGACAGAGTCAGGGGGGACCCGGGGCGAGGGGACCGGGGGTGGAGGGGGCCAGGGTGGGGAGGGGGGAAAGGGGGCAAGGGGGACCAGGGTGCAAGGGGGACCGGGGTGCGAGGGGGGACCAGGGTGCAAGGGGGACCGGGGGGCGGGGGGGACCGGGTGCAAGGGGGGGGGGCCCCCACCACCCAGCTGCAGAAAAGAGCCAGAGTCAGGAGGACCGGGTGCGAGGGGGGGCCCGGGTGCAGGAGGACCCCGGGGGGCGAGGGGGCCGGGTGGAGGGGGCCAGGGTGCGAGGGGGCCAGGGCCCCCCCGCCGAGTGCAGAGGAGACAGGTAGGAGGACCAGGGTGCGAGGGGGACCAGGGTGCGAGGGGGACCAGGGTGCGAGGGGGACCAGGGCCTCCACCGCCGAGCTGCAGAGAGAGCACAGAGTCAGGAGGACCAGGGTGCGAGGGGGACCCCCCAAGGGTGGGGGAAAAGGGGGGGACCCGGGTGGAAGGGGCCAGGGTGCGAGGGGACCAAAGGGGAAGGGGCCCCCCGCCGAGTGCAGAGAGAGCACGGTAGGAGGCGGGGGGCGAGGGGACCCCGGGTGCGAGGGGACCGGGTGGAGGGGGAACCCGGCCTCCACCCCCAGCTGGAGGGGAGACAGAGCAGGAGGACCAGGGTGGGGGGGACCAGGGGCCCTCCAGCCGAGGCTGAGGGACCAGGTCAGGGGACCCGGGTGGAGGGGACCAGGGCCCCACCGCGAGTGCGAGAGAGACAGAGTCAGGGGACAGGGTGGAGGGGGACCAGGGTACCCGGTGGGGGCCGAGCGGGGACCAGGGTGCGAGGTGGACCAGGGCCTCCCCCCAGCTGCAGAGGGAGGGGACAGAGTCGGGGACCAGGGTGCGAGGAGGACCAGGGTGCGAGGAGGACCAGGTCAGGGGGACCAGGGGCAGGGGGGCCGGGCCTCCACCGCCGAGCTGCAGAGAGAGCACAGAGTCAGGGGGGGGAGGGAAACAGGGTTTCGAGGGGGCCGGGGTGGAGGGGGACCAGGGCCTCCAGCGCCGATCTGCAGAGAGAGCACAGAGTCAGGAGGACCAGGGTGCGAGGAGGAACAGGGCCTCCACCGCCGAGCTGCAGAGAGAGCACAGAGTCAGGAGGACCAGGGTGCGAGGGGGACCAGGGCCTCCAGCGAGCTGAGAGGGGGAGCACAGATAAAGGAGGACCAGGGTGGAGGGGGACCAGGGCCTCCCCCGGGTCGAGAGAGCACAGAGTCGGAGGCCCGGGTGCGAGGGGGGCCGGGTGGGGGGGACCAGGGTGCGAGGGGGACCAAAAGGGGCCCCCCACCCCCGAGCTGCAGAGGAGCACCAAAAGGGCAGGAGGACGGGTGGAGGGGGACCAGGGTCAGCCGGGTGCAGGAAAAGCACGAGTCAGGGGACCAGGGTAGGGGGACCAGGGTTTCGAGGGGGACCGGGGGCCCACCCCCAAACGCGAGAGGCACAGAGTCGGGGACCCGGGTGCGAGGGGGACCCGGGTGCGGGGGGGGACCCGGGGCCCCCACCCCCGAGCTGCAGAGAGACACGAGTCAGGGGACCAGGGTGCGGGGGACAGTTAGGGGAAAATGCGAGGGGGCCCGGGGGGGGGGGACCAGGGTGAGGGGGACCGGGCCTCCCGGGCCCCAGCTGCAGAGGGCACGAGTTTGGGGACCCGGGTGCGAGGGGGACCCGGTGCGAGGAGGAAGGGGCGAGGGGGGGGCCAGGGTGGGGGGGACAGGGTGCGGGGGGAACCAGGGTCAGGGGGACCAAAGGGTGGAAGGGGCCGGGCCCCCCCGCCGGCTGAAAAGAGGAGCAAGGTAGGGGACCAGGGTGCGAGGGGGGGGGAACCAAAGGGGGCCCCCTCCCCCCGGCTGCAGAGAGGCAAGAGTCAGGAGGACCAGGGTGCGAGGAGGACCAGGGCCTCCACCACCGAGCTGCAGAGAGAGCACAGAGTCGGGGCCGGGTGGGGGGGGACCAGGGCCTCCACCGCCGAGCTGCAGAGAGAGCACAGAGTCAGGAGGACCAGGGTGCGAGGGGGACCAGGGCCTCCACCGCCGAGCTGCAGAGAGAGACAAAAGGGCGGAGGGGCCCGGGTGCGAGGGGGACCAGGGCCTCCACCACAGCTGGAAGGGAGCAGAGTCAGGAGGACCCCCGGGGGCGAGGGGGGCCAGGGTTTCGGGGGACCCGGGTGCGGGGGCCAGGGTCAACCAGGGTGCGGGGGGACAGGGTCAGGAGGACCAGGGTGCGAGGGGGACCCGGGTGCGAGGGGGACCAGGGCGCGGAGGGGGACCAGGGCGCGGGGGGGGACCCGGGCCTCCACCCCCGGCAGCAGAGAGAGCCAAGGTCAGGAGGACCAGGGTTCGAGGGGGTACCGGGGGCGAAAGGGGGAAACCCGGGGGGGGGAAGGGGGGGAACCAGGGCCTCCCCAGGGGCCGGCAGGCAAGGAAGGGGGAGAGGGGGGCCCGGTCAGGGGGACCAGGGGGTTGCCGGAAAAAGGGTAAAAAACCCGGGGGCAAGGAGGGAAACCCGGGGTTTCTAGGGAAGGGGGGGGTGACCAAAGGGGGCGAGGGGGAAACCCCAGGGGGCCAGGGCCCCCAAGGGGGGAGGGGAACCAGGTTGGGCTGGGGGAAAAACCGGGGGGGGGAGGGGGGCCGGGGGCGGGGGGACCGGGGGTTTAAACCGGGCCCAAACAGCAGAAGAGGGACAGGTCAGGAGGACCAGGTTTGGGGGGGACCGGGTGGGGGGACCCGGGCCCCCCAAGCCGAGCAAAAGAGAGAGCACAGGTCAGGAAAGGGCCAGGGGGGCAAAGGGGGGCCAGGGGTGGGGGGGGGAGGACCAGGGAGCCGGAAGGGGGGGACCCAGGGTGCGAGGGGGACCAGGTGCGAAGGGGGGCCATTGGGGGCCTTTTCCCCCCCGAGCGCAGAGAGAGCACAGGTCAAAGGGGGACCAGGGGGCCAGGGGACTGGGGGCGAGGGGGGACCAGGGTGCCCAGGGGGAACCGGGGGGCGGGGGGAAACCGGGGTTTCGAGGGGGACCGGGGGGGCGAGGGGGGGTGGGGGGCCGGGGGGTTTCCCCCGCCGAGCGCAGAGGGGAGCACAAATTCCCGGAGGGGCCCAAAGGGGCCGGGGGGGGGACCAGGGTGCGAGGGGGACCAGGGTGCGAGGGGGACCAGGGCCCCAAGGGCCCACAGCAGAGAAAAGGGGACAGATTTAGGAGGCCAGGGTGGGGAAAAAGGGGCCAGGTGCGAAAGGGGCCAGGGTGGAAAAGGGGAAACCCGGGTCCCACCACCCGCCGGGGGCGAAGGGGAGAGCAAAGAGTCAGGGTGACCCCGGGCAGGGGGGCCAGGGCCCAGGGGGACCAGGGTGCGAGGGGGACCAGGGCCCCACCGCCGAGCAGCAGAGAGGGGGACAGAGTCAGGGGACCCGGGTTTTCGGGGGGCCAAGGGAGCCCAGTGCCAAGGGGCGAAGGGGACCAGGGTGCGGGGGGGGGCCGGGCCTCCACCCCGAGCTCAGAGAGTCACAGAGGCAGGAGGACCAGGGCGCGGGGGGGACCAGGGGCGAGGGGACCAGGGGGGGTTCCCCCGGGGACCAAAAGGGGCCGGGGGGACCCAGGGGGCCGGGCGGGGGGGACCAAAGGGCGGGGGGGACCAGGGGGGGGCGGACCGGGCGCCGGGGGGGGGGGCCCGGGGGCGGGGGGGGACCCCGGGCGGGGGGGGGGCCCAAAGAAACGGGCAGTGGGTAGGCTTTGGGGGGGAGGCATGTCAGCAGTGGAGGCCCTTTTTTTGGGCTGAGGGTGGACCCGCAATGTTTCGTTATCAGTTTCTGGGGAAAACTGGGGCCCCGCCCCCCATGACTGTCAGGGAATCCCTCCCCTTGTACTGGGGGGAAAATAGGGGCCCCCCAAAAAAAAGGGAAAGGGTCCCGTCCCCCCCCCCCCGCAGTGACCCCTACCTGTCTCCATGTCTATGGATAAGTATGTGCCCCCCATGGACCTCACGTTTACATCATCCTCAGAGCAGAGAAACTTGTCATCATGAGAAGACGCAGAAGACGGGGGAGAAACCTGGAGCGGGGTCCAAAATCCCAGGAACAGATCTGTGCGATGAGCTGTGCGGGGGGTGTCCGGGGGTGGGGGATACAAGGGAGAGGGGCACGGGATACACTGGGAGGGGGTGCGGTTTGCAAATGAAAATACGGGGGGGGGGGGCGGTGCAT